>CM076584.1:694768492-695000398 GCA_034641835.2 Pinus albicaulis
TAGTGTGTGTTAGACTCCGTCTTGTCTAGTCCTCTGTCAGAGTCAAATGCAAACAGGTAGCTGTCAAAGTCTCAGTTCAATATGCAGGCCAAAATGCCATCAGCTTTCACCCACCGCAATTTAGATGTTTGCAGAGCTTGTTCTTAGATTTTTTCAATAACACTCGCAAGCTAGAGGAATATTCAGTAGGTGTTTATTTCAGGAATGTCATCAATGTGAAATTGATTCTTCTTCAAAACCCTGTTTTGAAGAAGAAATCATTAAATGTGTTTTTTTTAGAATATGTATCAAATTCTCCAGCTCTTCAAGTGGCAGCGGTTTCATCAACTCCTATCCCTGCAAACAGACAAAGAAAAAGCCCTCATTCAAAATCAGCAAATTTAAAAAGGGAATTAGAAAACAGAGTTTGTAATAATGTGTTGGAGCATAATTGGCAAAGAATATTGCAAAGAGGATTTCATCAGATGGTGGCGGTGTTCTCATCATTGATTATGGACAAATATGGAAGGCGCCCACTTCTAATGATTGCTGCAGGAGGAATGTGCATAAGCTGCTTTATTATTGGATCGTTTTACATACAGGGACATTTTAATGGGTCTTCTCTTCTACTACTTGCAAGAAAATTATCATTAATTGGTCTTTTGGATTATATTGCAACATTTTCAATGGGCATGAGTGGAATTCCATGGGTCATCAATGTCTGAGATAATTCTTTTTGAATATGAAGAGTATTGCTGGTGTCTCTCACAGCTTGGTTTGGTTCATGGATTGTCACCCCTTACTTTTAATTCTCTCTTTTCTTGGAGTTCTACAGCTTCCTTCTTTATATTTTGCATATGGCTTTTCTGAGGTTCATATCATCGCACTTTGTGGCATCCAAGGATCGTATATAATCCCTGTACCTGTGGCTTGAATCTATGATTTTAATGGTTTGATTTGTTTTGAAGCTCATATGGTTTGAGGCTTGTATGATTCGTATGGTTCAACCCTGAAATGGTCTCATTATATATGGGTCTCAGTGCTTCGCATTTAGCTCAGTGAAACATCATCTATGGCTCTCGCATCTTACTATATCATGGCATCTATGTCTCTCGATTGGGCGTATACTCTTTGCGATTTGATACACAATATGTGTCTCTGCGTTATGGTCACAGTGATATGTATGGAGGTCTCAACGTTGTTCTGCGATGGGTGTATTGTTTCTACAGATCTATGCGTTGTGCGCCATACATCAGATCCATTGGTTCTCCATCTTCAATTCATTTATGATGGTTATTTTTCTCACCGGTTTAGTCTCAATGATCCTAATGCAGACTTTGAGAAATGACTATGCAAAGTATGCCCGAGAAGAGGATGATTTGGAAAGCCTGGAGAGGGATGTTAGTGAAGAGTCAGGTTGGAAACTTGTTCATGGAGATGTTTTCCGAAGTCCACGAAACTTGGTCTTACTATCAGCATTAGTGGGCACGGGTGCACAACTTTCTATGCTCATGCTTCTTCTGATCTTGCTGGAAATTGTTGGCATGCTATATATTGGGCATGGGGCGATTGTCACCACTTTCATTGTCTTCTATGCCCTTACCTCATTTATATCTGGCTATATGAGTGGAGGAATATATTCACGTAATGATGGAAAGCACTGGATAAAGTCAGTGGCTCTTACAACATCTCTCTTCCCATTTATGTGCTTGGGTATTGGATTTGTACTAAACATCATTGCCATATTCTATGGTTCTTTGGTTGTCATTCCTTTTGGCACTATGGTGGTTTTCTTTATAATCTGGGCATTTATTTCTTTCCCTCTAGCACTCCTCAGAATGGTTTTTGGGAGGAATTGGAGCGAGGCTCCAAATAATCCTTTCCGTGTGAAGACCATTCCTCGCCCACTTCCAAAAAATAAGTGATTGTGTTGCAAGGGGCGCTATCCGAGTACCACCTGCGGGAATTCAGAACAAGATTTACTGCATTATAGCCAATTGATATGATAACAATTTGCAGCAACATCTCTAGCCTGGCTGCAAATCGTGCGCTTCAACTAGCGATCGTCTGCCACCCAGATGATTTTGTCTCATGATTTCAGCTAGCTGTTGGGATCCTTGAGATTTGGGATTACAACATGGGTTCTTTAGAAGGCGAGCTGTGAGCAAGGCCGATACAACATGGCTTGTAAAGGGGAAGGGACGGTTGGGAGTCTGGGTGAGGTACAATCCCTGCTATTAGATCGTTCCTGCAAATAAATTTAAATTAAACGTTGAATGCAACCATGCAAACCTCTCTCAGTACAGTTGTCACCATGAGCTGAATTGGCAGAATTTTAGTTTAAAGGTTGTTTTATTAAAATGACAAATGTAACGCGGCAAGCTAAAAATAAGTCAAGACTATCCATCACAGACAAATAGGATTCTATCCCTATTTAAGACTTCAGTTAAATGATTCTGCGCTTCAGTTAAATATCCAAATTGGTCATTTATATAACTCATAGGTAAATGCTTTCTCATTTGTTTAATTATTAATATAACTCATGAGAATATCAAGCTCCTTTCTATCTTTATCGGGCCTTACTTTGAAATAAATACTTTAATTTCGATCGGGATAGTTTATTTATATATTGAATAATTATTTGTAATGAACGAGGGAGAGTTCTGAGGTGCGTGGAGGAGAATAGAGCGCTTTCTTGTACAGTTTTTGACAGAGAGTTTAATGAAAAATACAGCTCTGAACCCTGAGATTCCTGTGGTATGACATTTGACATATGTTTCTTCTCTGTCTCATATGTATGTTGTAATGTTTTTTCATTTCATTCCTAAATCATTTCTGTTGAATACTTTTAAGTGAGAAAGGCAGAATTCAATTTATTTGCTCTGTCTTGAGGAAGTATTCATAGTTAATGTTTTCTCTCGTTTGAAAAGGATCCATCTCTATGCCCTTGTCGCACTTCCCTCAGCCTTGCCATTCCGTTATCTCAATTCTAATCATAAATTTCTGCCTACCTTGCTCCCCAGGAGATAACTGTGTTTTTGATTATATTTCTCTGTCGTCGTTTGCCCCACACACCTAAAACCCAATTATTTATTAAAAACCCTTTTCATATCTCTTTACTAGCCTAAAATCAGTTCCCATTGTAAGTCATCTCGCACCCTATTGTTCATTTTATCGAGATTGACGGAGAGAGCCTTCTCCTGTCGTTGTAGGGCTAGCTACGAGGCTGAGCGTGGTTTGATGTGGCCTTGAGTTTTACCTCATTTCAGCCTGAGGTAGACTTCCAGCACAACAATATAGTGGCGACCATACTGGGGAAGATGGTTTGTTGTTGATGTGACAGTCGACTTGTAGGTTGTCTTGCCCCAGTGCAAGAAATCAAGTTGCAGATCTGATGCTGATGGTGGACAGCAGTCAGACACATATGAAGGCTGAAACATTCACCCGGCGACTTCAGCTCGATCCAGAGATTCCAGTGCGCACTGATCTACTCATGCAATGGTAGGGTATGTGGCAAACCCTGCACTGTGTGAAGCTGTAAAAGAGGTTAGAGATCAGTTAGCAGATTTTGAAATTAATGAAGATTTTTTTAATGTCTTGCTTCAATGTTTGAAATCTCCGAAGTTTCCTCTTGAAGCTAAAACTTGTGTCTGTGAGTTAGTTGTCGAAAGAATTGAGAAGGAGATTCAGTGTTTAAATGATCAGATCCAGTCTTATGATTTCCGAGATCCCAAAAAGTTCTTGGAAATTCTTCCTCCTTCAAAACAAGAAACAATAGAGTTACCTACAGATGTTTTCATTGACAGTGTGCAGCTGGAGGTATGTATTGCGGAGTTGGGGCAGAAAACTGAGTCTGGCTTTTCTGATCCTATTGCAACATACATGGAAATGTTTTTCAGTTTCACTGATAGATCAAAATGTCTTATACATAGCCAGATTCGTTACGTGCATGTAGGGTTGCCAGCAATTGCATCTGTGATCTGGTTGAAGCACTCTCGAGCAACGTTTTTCTCAGATTTACTTGAATGGTTGATCTGGCATTTCAGTATTACCTGATCTATCATTTTTACAGCAGAGTAGGGTAGATTTTGTAAATAAATAAGCAGTCTAAAGGGCAGCATTTCGTTCTAGTTTCATCACAGTTTTAGTTTGAAGTTTGCCAAGTCAATTTTTCAAATCATTTCAGTCAGTTTTCAGTTAATAAGTTAATCATGATTCCATAGCCCAATGGATGGAGGCATTGTCTGCTCTCCCAAAGCTTTGCGGTTCTTGGCACCTCCAAGAAGCGGCAGCTGCCATCCCCATTGGAGCCAATGTTAGACTCCGTCTTGCATGAAATCCTCCACGTACTAAAGCCAGGGCACACGGTAGCCGCTAAAGTCTCGCCTAATATGCAGCCAAAATGCACGCCTTCACCCACCGCGAGCGCAGATTTGCGTAGCTTGTTCTTAGCAACATTCAATAACACCGCAAGCTAGAGGAAGATTCAAAAGAGGGTGTTTGCTCTGTGAATGTCATCACTGAAATTGATTCTTTCAAAACCCCTGCTTTGAAGAAGAAATCATTAAATGTGTTTTTTCGAATATGTATCAAATTCTCCAGCTCTTCAAGTGGCAGCGGTTTCATCAACTCCTATCCCTGCAAGCAGACAAAGAAAAAGCCCTCCTTCAAAATCAGCAAATTTAAAAAGGGAATTAGAAAACAGAGTTTGTAATAATGTGTTGGAGCATAATTGGCAAAGAATATTGCAAAGAGGATTTCATCAGATGGTGGTGGTGCACTCATCATTGATTATGGACAAATATGGAAGGCGCCCACTTCTAATGATTGCTGCAGGAGGAATGTGCATAAGTTTCTTCATTATTGGATCATTCTACATACAGGGACCTTTTGATGGGTCTTCTCTTCTACTACTTGCAAGAAAATTATCATTAATTGGTCTTTTGGGATTATATTGCAACATTTTCAATGGGCATGGGTGGAATTCCATGGGTCATGATGTCTGAGATATTTCCTTTGAATATGAAGCGTATTGCTGGCAGTCTGGTGTCTCTCACAGCTTGGTTTGGCTCATGGATTGTCACTCTCACTTTTTCTTTTCTTGGAGTTCTACAGCTTCCTTCTTTATATTTTGCGTATGGCTTTTCTGACGTTCATATCATCGCACTCTGTGGCATCCAAAGATTTTATATAATCTCTGTACCTGTGGCTTGCATCTATGATTTTAATGGTTCGATTTGTTTTGAAGCTCATATGGTTTGAGGCTTGTATGATTCGTATGGTTCAACCCTGAAATGGTCTCATTATATATGGGTCTCAGTGCTTCACATTTAGCTCAGTGAAACATCATCTATGGCTCTCGCATCTTACTATATCATGGCATCTATGTCTCTCGATTGGGCGTATACTCTTTGCGATTTGATACACAATATGTGTCTCTGCGTTATGGTCACAGTGATATGTATGGAGGTCTCAACGCTGTTCTGCGATGGGTGTATTGTTTCCACAGATCTATGCTATCAGCTATACATCAGATCCATTGGTTCTCCCTCTTCAATTCATTTATGAGGGTTATTTTTCTCACGGGTTTAGTCTCAATGATCCTGATGCATGACTATGCAAAGTATGCTCGCGAAGAAGATGATTTGGAAAGCCTGGAGAGGGATGTTAGTGAAAAGTCAGGGCGGAAACTTGTTCATGGAGATGTTTTCCGAACACCATGAAACTTGGTCTTGCTGTCAGCATTAGTGGGCTCGGGTGCACAACTTGACATGCTTGTGCTTCTTGTTATCTTGCGGGCAATTGTTGGCATGCTATATATTGGGTGTGGGACAATTGTCACCACTTTCATTGTCTTCTATGTCCTTACCTTATTTATATCTGGCTATGTGAGCAGAGGACTGTATTCACGTAATGATGGCAAACGCTGGATAAAGCCAATGGTTCTTACGGCATCTCTCTTCCCATTTATGTGCTTTGGCATTGGATTTTTACTGAACATCATTGCCATATTCTATGGTTCTCTGGCTGCCATTCCTTTTGGCACTATGGTGGTAGTCCTTGTAATCTGGGCATTTATATCTTTCCCTCTAGCACTCCTTGGAACGGTTGTTGGAAGAAATTGGAGCGGGGCTCCAAATAATCCTTGTCGTGTGAAGATCATTCCTCACCCAATTCCAGAAAAGAAGTGATTGGTGTTGCAGTGGGCAGTTATCCGAGTACCATCGGCGGAATTCTGGAACAGTACTACCAGAATATGGCCAATTGATATGATAACAATTTGCAGTAACATCTCGGCTCCACAGAAATCGTGCGCTTCAACTAGCGACTGGCCTCATTACCCCGTACAGGATTTTGTTCCATGATTTCCGCCAGCGATTGTTGGGATCCTTTGGAGATTTTGTGGGATTACGGGCGATGTGGCTCTTAGAAGGCGGATTGTGAGCTATTGCTGATGCTACCATATTGCATGTGGTTGGACGTGTTGGAGTTCGATGAGTGGCATATTATAACCCTGGCTATTAGATCGTTCCTGCAAATAAATTTAAATTAAACGTTGAATGCAACCATGCAAACCTCTCTCAGTACAGTTGTCACCATGAGCTGAATTGGCAGAATTTTAGTTTAAAGGTTGTTTTATTAAAATGACAAATGTAACGCGGAAAGCTAAAAATAAGTCAAGACTATCTATCACAGACAAATAGGATTCTATCCCTATTTAAGACTTTAGTTAATGATTCTGCGCTTCAGTTAAATATCCAAATTGGCTGTCAGAGGAATTTAAGGAGAACGCTTCAGATTTGTTTAGTCATTAGAGAATTCTATGGAGAATGCTGTTCTCCTTTCTATCTTTATTAGTTCAGTTGAAACAGCGCCTTCATTTCTGATCAGGATAGTTTATTTATATATTGAATAATTATTTGTAATGAACGAGGGAGATTTCTGAGAGGTGTGCGTGGAGAAAAACAGAGCTTCCATTGTACAGTTTTGACAGATATTTTAATAGAAAATGCAGCTCTGACCCCTGAGATTCCTGTGGTATGACATTTGACATATGTTTCTTCTCTGTCTCATATGTATCTTGTAATGTTTTTTCATTTCATTCCTAAATCATTTCTGTTGAATACTTTTAAGTGAGAAAGGCAGAATTCAATTTATTTGCTCTGTCTTGAGGAAGTATTCATAGTTAATGTTTTCTTATGTTTGACAAGGATCCATCTTCTATGCCCTTGTCGACTTCTCAGCAGTCTTGCCATTCCGTTTATCTCAATTTAATTGTTAAATTTCTTGCCTACCTTGCCTCAGGAGATAATCTGTGTTTTTGATTATATTTCTCTGTTCAAGCTGTTCTTTGCCCCACACAGCCCAGAAAACCAAATTATTTATTAAAAACCCTTTTCATATCTCTTTACTAGCCTAAAATTAGTTCCCATTGTAAGTCATCTCGCACCCTATTGCTTATTTTATCGAGATTGACGGAGAGAGCCCTCTCCTGTCCTCGTAGAGCTAGCTACGAGGCTGAGCGTGGTTTGATGTGGCCTTGAGTTTTACCTCATTTCAGCCTGAGGTAGATTCGAGCGCTAACACCATCCTCCATCACTGCAGCAATTTATGTCAGCGCAGTATATGTAGTGAGAGTGGGTAATGCTGAAAAAGGGAGAATGTCACCCTCCTCCTTGAGTCTATCCCAAACTCCCTGCACGATACTAGATCCTCCAAGGTCTTCACCCCTCCAGAATCTAAGAGTGGTGAACCAAATGGCAAGATGTCTCTCACCAACTCCAGATCTAGTGGCCTCCCAGGTGGAATGCCCCCATTCATTGAGACATCAAAATCTGAAGTGGACTGTATGTATGAGTGAACTGATTTGTCCCTCCTTTCACTGTGCAATAAAGTCTCCTTATTTGGTGCAGAAACCTCCCAAAATAGATAAGGGTGAATGCTCATCATCCCTTGATGCTGATCCTTCCTTTCTTCCCCTTTCATCTCACAATCCACAAAAAATGATGCATACTACTCTGGAATTGTGTTTTGGTCCCCACGTGTTGAATCATTTGGAACTCCTTGTAAAGACACAAGGGCTCCTTTAATGGAAGCAATGGCTCCCTTCCCATCTCCATGTGGTAATGGATCTCCTCCTGATGGTACAACGTAGTTAGCTTTTCTTTGCTCATCCTCTTCATCGGTATTCGAGAATGCCTTATCATCAATGAGAGACCCTTGATCTTGGTCTTCCCTTGAAGGAGGAACATCCATGTCTTCATCTATAGAAGAGGGCTCTTCAAGAAGTGGGGACCTTGCCCTTGGAAAGGAATCATGCATGATTTCATCCCCTTCAACAGAAATAAGGAGTGGAGTGGGAAGAATAGATCTCTCCATCTCATGCAAAGGTTTTTAGTTTTTGGGTTCAACAAATGATGTTTTACAATGTTTAATATCAAATATTCTCACTAATTTTTTAGTGAACCCAACATAAGTGTTTACATTTGCATTTTTAAATGAAGCAGAACTACAAAACCACCAATCATGGGCCATACTCTAATGGCCTCCTTTTCTTAAACTTGGTGTAGCTGGAAATATGAATCTAGCTCCTTCACCCAAGCTTTGGCTGTGCACTTTGCTGATCCATCAAAGTTATATAGAAAGATTCTACCTCTCTTGCTTCTATTATGGTTGCTGGATCTTCTCTCTTCCTTGAGTTGGAAAAATCCTTGGAAGTCCAAGTGCTCCTTGAATCTCCATGATTGAGACTCATACTCCTGAAGATAGTCACTCAAGGTCTCCTCCCTTGGTGCATCTTTTTCCTCCATCCTTCTTGTAGTGAATGTGGACAATAAACTGCGCTGTGGATTTGCATGTGTGGCTGAATGTCCACACCCATCATGTGAATAACTAGGGCTTGATTTACCTTCAAACCCTCTTGGAATTTTTCTACACCTCTCCACTTTCATCTCCTTGAGATCTTCTTTGATATTTTTCACAGTTTGGAAAAGAAGTTGGGAGATCCTCTCTTCCTTAATTTCTCAAAATAATGGAGTCTTTCCTTTGTTTCTTCTGTACATCTTCTCCTTTCTGTGAAAAGAAGCTTCTCCTTCTAATGACATAATATATTGAATGCACAGGCTGAGCCAAGATTATGCTCTGATATCACTGTAATATTCCAAATTGGAAATAGCAGCAATATAAGACATAATAATGTAAAAAACAACAACTTTGATCATGACATAAGAGGGATAAATATGCATCCATAATTTTATTAAGATATCAGCAGAAATATACAAAAATATCTTGATGGAAAAGCCACTCAAGCAGTAAGAACAAGTCTCCAATGATCAGAACATTCAGCACATGAGTTGTTGTAACTGTATAGAATGCCAGAGAGCAGTGACAACATTATCTATATCAGTGTAGATTCTGCTATAAACATATACAGATGGAATATGGCTGATAGAAACAAATAAATTCCCAAGAAAGAAGATGTGGGCTCTAATGCATGATTTCTAGCCAACCCGGAAAAGATTGCTAGAAATACCAAGAAATATACAATGTGGCAAATAACCATGCGGTTGAGATGTCACTACAAACTAGATCTGAATAAAATGATGCTATGACAGATCTAAAATGATGATGTCCTCCTCCAATGGTATTTCTAATTAGAAGGCTGATCCCTCTACTTAGAAATAGACCCTCCTCATGAGCTCAATGAACCCTCCCAGCAATTGCCTCCAAAAATAACGCAGTTCAGAATTGTGACTGCGCTGTGAGGGATGGTAGATGGTTGGCCTGATGCCAAATATGTGGAAATAAGCCCAGGAGCCCTCCTTGCTAATCCTCCAATGGATAGGCTACTCTTCCACTGAAAAACTAGCCCATAAATGGCTCAATGTGATCCTCCTTTACTGCACCCTGCAACACAACCTAGCTCTAAAAAAAAACTGCGTTGTAGCTAAAGGTGCTAGCTTGGCCAGAATGCCGGAATGAGGAAATTCATCTCAAAGAACCTCTCCTTCCCTAAGGATGAGGTAGGGATTCCCGATCAGGAACACCCTTGTGCTAAACAGCACAACAACCCTGCTAAACAGCAAGAGGAAGCAAAGTCTAAACAGAACAATATCAATAATAATCTAAAACATGATTAACAGAGGCTGCTATCCTCTTCATATATAGCAAGTGAACCTCCTCACATTGGGTCCCATCCATACTTGCCACCAAGCTCATGCAAGTTTTCCTCCACTAAAAACTACGTTGTCTCATCATAAAGGCCACTCCTCCATGACAGCGTTGTTGACTTGGTCAAAGTTGACTGAATCAACATGATCCAACCCCTGTTCAAACCCAAAGGTGCTTAATCCAGCTGCTTATTATTTCTCCTTTCACATTAGGAGTGTTATTATTTCTCCTAAAGAAGTTTATGGGCATCCCTACCCATTTATTCACCTACCTAGTGATGAAACCAACTATAATATTCCATTTAGATGAAGGCTAAATTTTTGGAATATTACATGGGACGAGCTCAAGAGTTGTGTTTTCATTTTCCAAGTCTTCATGCACTTGCCAAGTTGTTTTTTTCGTCCTTGGTTTTTATTAGAACGCACCCAATAGAAATCCTTGGAAAATAAACTACAGAGTAAAAGTTATTAGAAATACCCAAACCAATTCATATAACATACTAAAACCTACCTCCAATTTCAAAATTGGCTAACTTTAGTGAGACATATAACATTTTTTCAGCGTGAAAAACATCTGGTATATATTTATGTACCAGTACTAAGTTCCAAAAGTGTTGCAAAATATTTCTGACAAATATACAACATCAATGATAAAACCATAACATCATCAATTAAACCCATTACAGTTCATTATTCCATATATCTATCAAATTTGTTCCCTTCATGTACTGATTAAGCTATTGGCGCATCCACAGATTGTGCAACCAATAACACCTGTCTTTCCTTATACTGTGTTTTCGATCTTTAATAGCTGGAAAGGGCGCCGCCAAGGTAGTCTTCCCCTTCTTCATGAAACATTTGTCTGGAATATCTGAAAAGGTATAAACTGTCCACCCTTACATAAATTACCATAAATGCATATGTGCTCACCATAACCGGTAGCATAAAAACTAAGCCTTCTACCACTGGACTCCTTCACATCTATGTGACTTTTGCTTACATCCTCCCTGCACTGAAGGCAATGTAAAACATCAGACAAAAATAAAAAAAAAACCACATTCCGACACTTAGTCAGTGAAATCTTACAGTTCCACTTGTCCCAACCCTTTATGATTCAAATAATTCATATCATATTTCCCTAGAAGACCCCTCTAGGCCCTTTTTAGACAACCGATCTACTATAGAGTTCTTCTCTCGATAAATATGAGTGAAAGAAATGCTGGAGAAAGTACTGGCCGAATTTGAGATACATTCAATCCATGAAGTTAAATTTAGGGGGGCATTCGATTTCTATGATTTAGAAAAACAATTAACACTTTTGAATCCCTAAAGCTCCATATGGTGTCAACGTATAAGTGTTTGGTAAACCATAGAAGACCCTAGAGTGCCAACGTCTCAGCCCTGGTATTCGATCCCAGTCCACCATACCAGTGTAGTTTATAATGGCAAGTAGGGGAGATCATCAACCAAGCTCGACAAACACATCTACCATTTTGTGTTTCCCCATCAAAGAACCCCACAGGAAAAGTAATCTCATGAGGTCACATTCTGATTTATAGATCTCTGGGTGGTTTGAGTCGATATTTCATACCATTTCATATTTTAACAATATGAGATACAATCCATGTCGGAGTAATGGATTTATCATCAAATATTTTCTGATTTGTACTTTTCCATACATACCAATGATATATTAGTGGGATGATAATAAAACCTCTACCTTTTTCCAGCCACCATTTGGTACACTCTTCAACTGCTTGGTAATCTGAATCCTGGAAATTGAAGTGACTGCATAATAAGGATCTAATCTCCTGTGCAAATACACAGTTGCAGAAAATACGCTTGTTATCCTCCTCATCGTTCATGCAGAGACTGTAGATACCCGAGCCAATCTTACCTCTTTTCACCATATTCATCCATGTTAAGTTTTTCTCCTTCCACACACACCCATGAAAATGATTATTTTAATTTGTGCCTTTACTTTCCAAACTACGTTGAACCAACACTTTCCTTTTCGGCCAATTTTGTTGTCCATGTTGGCCATATATGTTTCTTTAATAACTATATTTCCTTTTTGCAAACTAGCTCCCCATGTGATCATATCTCCTTCAACTTTCCTGTGCCAACCCATACCACTTACCGCTTCCATATAAGACTTCCACTCCTTGATCATCTGACCCGGTAACCCTGGGTCTATAGCATTATGCCATCTTGGTATGCCATCCTGCCAATAGTTTATGCCCTAAGCAATATAAAATATCCCTCGCGCATGTAAACATCATAAAATCTGCTCCCCAAGACCAATTTCCACCGGAAAGCCTCTTATGGTCCTCTCACCAAGCATGATTCTATGACCGTTCCCAAAATTCCATTTGAGGTGATTTCTAAATTCAGGCCAGATTTTGATGAAAATTCTCCATATCAGTGAACCACTATCAAATTTCCTCCAACCCAAAAAGAAAGCATCATCAAGTTCAATATTTTTGAAATACTTGTACCACATAATTTCTCTCCACATCCCATCTTGATTTATACTTCTCCAAAAAGACTTCATAAGCAATGATCTCCCAAAAGTGTCAATATTTAATATGCCCCAACCACCTCGGTCCGTTGGAATGGAAAGAAGGTACCAATGGGCTAGATGATATTTCTTTTCACCATTCTTGCCATCCCATAAGAACTTAGTCATCGAAGATTTAACCCTGTCAATGATAGAGGATGGAAGCATAAAAAGATGTGCCCAGAAAATTGTAATCTGTTATAATACCGCCTTAATGAGAATCAAATTTCCTCCTTTTGATAAAATTTTATGAGACCACCCTTGAATCCGTTTATGGAATTTATCTATGATCCATTTCCAATCTTCAGTTCTGTACTGTCCTAGCTTCAAGTGAAAGCCCAGATAAGTCATCCCCTCTGAGAGAGGTTTCCTTTGGAATTTGAATATACCACTGATACTCGCAATATAGGCAGGATCCCCTTTAGAGAAATACAAACACGATTTTAGCTCATTGGAAATCATCCCCGATGCATTGCAAAATTGATGGAAGATGTGAAAAAGAGTAGCCCAACATTCTTTGATCAACATACCACATAACACCACATCATCCACGAATAAGCTGTGTGTGACATCCCGGTTGTGTGTGATCTTAATTCCTTTAAAAGTGCCCACTGATTTTGCCACAGAGAACTTTCTGCTGAGTGCATCTATGACCAAGAGAAAGAGAAGGGGTGACAAAGCACAACCATGTCTCAGTCCCCTCCGCTGTTTAAAGAATTTAGTGGCCGATCCATTAAAAGTAATGGCCATGGATGAATTGTAGACACATCCCATGATCCACTCAACCACATCCCTATGCATCCCGACCTTATGCAGAATTATTCTTAAGAAAGCCCAGTCAATACGGTCATATGCTTTACTTAAATCCACTTTCATAATGATCTCCTCTGTCTTCCTACTGTGAATTGTATGCATCACCTCCTGTACAGTCACCACTGCATCATAAATAAGCCTATTATATAGGAAACCTAACTGTTCTTGTGTAATATTAATCACTAATACTCATTTTATACGTTCCACAATCAACTTGGATGATATTTTGTAAAGTGTGTTGCACAAAGATATTAGACGGAAATCTTCGAAAGTTGAAGCACCTTTCTTCTTTGGAATCAGAGTAAGGAAAGTGGAATTGATAAACCCCATTATCTTCCCTTTCATTCTAATTTCCTCTAGCACAGTAATCAGGTCCCAGAGAAACAAGTCTGAGAAATGTAAAAAGAAGTCAGGTGTCCAGCCGTCCGACCCAGGGCTCTTATCCGGTTTGAAAAGATTTAAGATACCCTCCACCTCCTCCATACTAGCTTCCTTATTTAATTTATCATTGTCCTCCACCGAGAACATTAACGTAAATTCCTACACAACCCAGATCTGGTCTTCAATGAATGAACCTTCCCTTTCCTTGAAGAAATTATCAAAATATTTGACAACCTCCTTTGGATATTTTATGTCGTGAAATTCGTATTTCCTTCATGTGATATTTTCCAGATTGCATTCTGAACCTTCCTCCCATTTGCGAATGCGTGGAAATATTTTGAGTTTTGGTCACCTTATTTGAGCCATAATGCTCTGCTCTTAAGTCTCCATGTCTTCTCCTGAAAAAGGAGTATCTCCTTTCTTTCGGCCTCTAGTTTTTTGATCCAATCCCAAGCTTCATCAATTCGATGGATGCAATCTATGTGTAAGAGTAATAACTCGATCCGATCCTCCATCTGATCCAATCTTAAGTTCATATTCTTCTTTTTCGTTATCTCCCTACATTTAATTTTTGCTTCAACATACACAAATTTTCTGAAAGGAAGTCATTGGCGTTGACCCATCCTCCCTTGTATGTTCCTTAAAAAATTCTCAGACCAAACTGTTGAAATATTTAAATTGTAACCATGCCTTGTTGAATTTAAAAGGGTAGTTCCCTCATTTGGATTCGACATTCCATTCCACCACTAAGGGTCTATGATCAGATATCATAATATCTGCCACCCTCACAGAGAAACCATCTAAAAACGCTATAATATCCTCCTAAATGAGCACCCTGTCCAGCGTTTTAGCCATATAATCCCCACCCGCTCTGCCATTATACCACTTAGGTCCTAGACAGATAGGATTTATATCCTTTAAGTGATTTTCATGCTGAAAATCATTCAGTAGATCCGATAGAGGATCCAAGTTGCCGGCTTCCCATATCTCATTACTGTTTAAAGTGAAATTTGAATCCCCAACAATCATTGTGTGGTTCAATGCAAGAAACCCACATCTATCCAATATATGCCAGAATGCTTCTCTGTTGTCATACAGAGTGTGTAGGTTTATCATCTTCATCCTGATATTGGATCCTCTCAGATAACCTGTGAGAAAGATGCCCATGAAAAAGCTAAAAGTGGTGAAGGATTCCCATCTCGGGTTCCATAGTACAACCAGACCCCCATACCGACCATCTGCATCCTTCGCAATCATATTATAGTCTGGAAACATGTCATGGAAATAGGATACAACCCTATCAACAGTAGAAATAGTTTCTTGAATAAAAATCAAACACGGATCTAAATTCCTAAAAAACTCCCGCATAATCACAAATTTCCCCTGCCCCCCAGTCCTCTAATGTAGGAGCAAAAAATCACTTGGACACCATCTGCAAGGGCTCCAAGGCTCTAAACACCCTATCCAAAGCATGAGTTACCAGGATATCCCTGAAAATTTCACACTGGATATAATCAACAAAGTCATCAACATTAATGGACTTTTTTTTATGACGAGGTCGACCACGACCCTTTCGAACCGTCACATTAGAGGCTGAGCGAGGAATAATATTAATATGAGGAGTCGAAGGGCGGCCCTAGAGGATCTGGAGTGGGATAAAACTGCTTATAGGTTGGAGAGAAGCAGTTCATTGTCACTGCCCATAGAATTTCGGGGAGAAAGGGGAGAATCTCTCGGCGGAGAAGGAATAGGCACCAAAGATTCTAGCACATTTAGGGGAATTACAGGAGGTGACAGAGATACCGGAGGATCCAGGAATAGACCATCAGGGCTGGATTCCGACCCCATCAAAGGATGAATTACAATTTTCGACATTAAATCATCCCCCAATATCCTATCGGTTACAGGGATTTTAGAATTCCTATTCCCAAAACTGACAGATGAATGCAATCCCTCGAGCACATTAAATTCAAAAGGTATTGAAGGTGATAATACATTGGATTTTTGCTTACCTGTGGAATGCGGAGACATAGAAGAATTGTTTCTGGAGTCAGTAGGACGCCCACCCATTCCCGTCTCCCGCTGATCCGGCCTTCGGTTTCCAGTCAGCTTCCCCATAGAAAAATACTGACGAAGATGCCCAGTCTGGTGGTAGTTGTGATAGTGGAATGGAAAATTCCAATAATCTATCAGCTGTTTATGAACCCAATGCTTCCACTCCAGGTCGAAAAATGCCAAAATTCCTCCCGAGAAGGATCACTCGACTAGAAGCCACGCCACTCTTTTATCAAAAATACCCACACACTTCAGATCCACACACCTACAAGTTCCAATATTGTTTCCGATAGTCGCCAGAGCTTGTGAAGACCAGAATTCCAATGGGAGACCAGGGAGTTTCACCCACACCAGATGATTAGATGGTGTGTCTCTTTGAGGATTGAAACTGATATACCATCGGTGAAGAGCCAGAAAAACCCACCCATGAACCCATGTACGACGATAAACTTCCCCCAGATCCTCTAATTTAATGAAATGGAAACTCCACCATCCATTTTGGAGTTTTCTTATCTTCTGTGGATAACCCAGAAGTTTAGTCCAGGCCTCCGTCAACCATTGAAGGAGATCCATGTTACACATATGCTCATACACCCAGCGCCCCACCAGAGTACGCGTCTGCAAACTCTCAGCTCTGTCCACCATAATATCGTGTCGAAAGATAAGTATTCGCCCTTCTTGTGCAGGTTTAAATGGTTTTCCCCTTTTGGTAAGATGCTTGTGGAAATCCTCCCCATCACCCGCAGAAACAGAGACTATCTTAACTCCATAGCCATCATCCGAGTGATTTGCAGAATATCCGATGGTGTTCTGGTGCTTATCGCATTTACCACCCGATAAGATCTTGGGTGGCAGACGATCAGAGAGAATTGAATGAGTTAAACTGTCGTCCACCACCTTAGTTGCATGTAGTAAGGCTTCCATAGCCTCCAAACCATCAAGTTCCTGTAGAAACCGCGTAAGATCCACCATGTGTCCCACTTTGATCAATCAAGGGACGTTCAGATGATAGGTGTATAAAGACAAAGGACCGACGATAATCGATGAACAGAGACGACTGCCATAAACCAACAATAGAATCACATACACCGCAAACTTATCTTATCGCATATCACGACAGATAACATATAAGTTTATAAAAAACGTATATAATGCTGATTGCGATGTGCGAAATAATATCGATGCGATGCAATAATTCACAACTTAAAAAATTTGCGATGCGATATAAGACATAAGGTGGGGATGTGCGATGCGATCAAAGAAACATGGGATTCGGCCGAGATGCAACACCACTCAAGTTGCGATACGACTTTGAAGATGCCTAAATCTGTTAAGTCTTGATGTCTTTGCAAACCGTCCGCTCCACGCACACTCGAATTTCAAACCAAAATCCTCCTTACTCTTCAGCTTGTCCTTCAACACTTCGACCCTTCGGCACTTCGCAATTCGGCAATTCACACATAAACCTCTTAGTTACCTGGAAAATTTGCGAAAAACTTCACACATTTACCTCTTCAATCCCAATGAAACTACTCCCCGCGGAAAACCGTACCACCTGCCAAAAATCTCAATCCCAACGATCAAATGTCAGTAAAATCCCATTAATGAAAATGACTTTACCGATAAGACCCGCCACCATCACCAGCCACCGGCGATGAGATTTAAATTTCTCGACCACCAGAGGTAAGCGGATTCCGATCAGAACTTAACCTGAAAGTTCAATCCGACACTTCCAGTCTAGCAAAAACATGGAAGACACCCAAAAAATAGACTCCAGAAAACTCTGACAAAAAGTGATCCTCCCCCAAAAGCCATTGCAATGGCTATCCACAACAATGACACATATATCCACTTGTATCCCACCAGTGTTTGCATAAAATTATCTCAGCACTTTTGCAAGGCTTCTTCAAAGTGAAGGCAAAGGTACACTTCTCCCAGTGAGTAGAAAAAAAATTACTTGAACCCCCGTCTTCCTGCCTCAATCTAGATGTGTGAGGTTTGTGAGATGTACCCATATGAAATTACCCATATATGCATAGGAGTGCTTTGTTACTCAAATCGTAGGGGAAGCCACCACTGCCATTGAGTAATATCAGAAGAGAAAAAGAAAAAAAAGAAAAAAAACTAACTACTCAAATAGTCCCCCCAACACATAAACAACCTAACACTGGAAAGAAGCATTCTTATTTCTCCACATTTGAGTGATTTTTTTCCAATGGAGGATAGGGCTACTCGGTACAATAAATAAAATTCCAGTCATCTATTGCTGAACATGATTGAAAATGACGAGTTCTAGTAGAATGGGTCCAGAGCCCACTTCCCCAGCTGAAGGAGAAAGAGCATCGATTGATATGTCAGTGGAGGAGATGTCGGGTACAATTGCACCACTATCAATAAGGTTCTTCAGGCAAAGCAGAACATGCAGAAGTCAGAAACCCTCAAATAAGTCTAGAGAATGAACCAAATCCGGTTACCGTTGCTTTGAAGTTTCTTTTTGGTTAAATTACTGACAAGAAGATAGCCAGAGGCATCTCTGCATACTAAAGAATGAAATAACAATATCGTGTTCCTCCAGTGAGAAATCCTCAAATAACTCCAGAGGATGAACCAAATCCAACTACTCTTCCCTTGAAATTGTTCTTTCAAAGAATGATACAAATCCAGCTACTCCAGTTGCCTCATCTTCCTCTACGGCATAACCCCGTGACTCAAACGCAAATAGACGAGCCATATAACATACTGAAACCTACCTCCAATTTCGAAATTTGCGACCTTTAACAAGCCAAATTACTATTGATAATTAAATGTTTTTGGAACCTAGGAGTCGAGATGAGTTATTGTCCTATTGATAAAGAAAGAGAAAGCCACCTAATAGTCTCAATTTTATCGAACACTCCTTTGAACTTAAAATTTTCATAGGGATAATAATGACTTGAAAATTTTTTTAGGAATCTTTTTGACTAATAAAATTGAAACATAAAATAAAATAAAATAAATAAAAGAATTAATATAAGTAAAACCATTTAATTTATATAAATACACTAATTTGAAATATAATTAAAATCATTTTATTGAACAAACATTTTAAATCACATTTAAATAATTAATTTTATAATATATTATATATGTGGCCTAATTTATGATTTAAATGGATTTAGAATTTTTTAGAAAAAATAATTTGAGGGAGATGATAACTATATTGTTATTTTTATTTTTATGTAAATAGTTTTATATTATTATTTTTATGTAAATAGTTTAATATGATGAGAATAATCTATGTGTATGTTAATTGGATTTTTTAAATGGTGGGAGAAACCATTGTTATCCTTTCAATTTGGGTTTAATTTTCACAAGGTATGTTTAAGGTTTCATTGGTCAATAAATTTGAGCCTTAAACTTTTAATCCTCACTCACTTAAAAGATTAACCTCTTATAAACCATTGTGTTATTTCCATATTATTTAGGACTGGTCTAATGTCGCTTGGATGTGGATTTTCTTGTTTATGATTTTCTAGTGAAAGTGGCATTTGTTATTTTGTGTAACGAATTTTTTTTCAAAGTATTTAAATTGTTTTTAAAGATTTAAATCAACACCCTCAAGGACTTTTGGAGCAATTAAAATTCTGACTTTTGGAGCAATTAAAATTCTGAAATATAATAGTTATAACTTGGATATCTACATGAAGAGAATTCATTGAAGGAGAGTAAATGAATTTATTGGTTATGTTTTCTAATTAATTGTATCCTAGACAAAACAGAATCTAGAGCTGTGTTCAACATTCTGCTTGGTAAAAGATATCCCCTCATTTTGGAAGTTATTCTATGGGTTGACAGCAGTCCATGAGTAGGTTTAAATTACCTGGCCTTCCCATGATATACTGAAGCCCTTTCCACTCCATCAATATAATAAGAGGGTGCAATAGATAGGTTTCTCACATTCAAGTCTGATCATGGCTTCTTGTTCTGATGAAGGAGATCAAGATCGGTTGAGTTCTTTGCCTGATGATCTTCTGTGTAACATTTTATCGCGACTACGGCTGAAATGGGCAATGCGATGCTCCATATTGTCCAGGAGATGGACTCTTTTGTACACGATGCTTCCTCGACTCAGTTTCTCTCCGTATGCAATTTTAGGAGAAAGCTGTGGTAAAGCCGATGCCAAGGTAACACTGGAAAACATTATTTTTCGTCTCCTGCTAACTCACACTGGTGACCTCCACGCCTTTCATCTCGACGCTGGGTCAGTAGCATTCTTGAACTTCACTAGCGATAATGTTTGCAGTTGGGTACAGTTTGCAGCGAAGCATAATGTGCAGGAGCTTTATCTGAATGAATACTGTTATCGTTATAATGATTTCACAGGAAATAAGGCAACACCTCCTGCTTCCTTATTCTCTTGTAACAATCTCACCACTCTGTGTCTGCGTAGCTACAATCTTACCCGCTTTCCTCCCAATTTCTCAGGATTTCGCCATCTAACTTCCTGTCGCCTCCAGAATGTTACACTCACTTATAAGTCCTTAGAGACCATATCGCATTTTCCCCTGTTAAAACATCTGTATCTGTCAGATCTGTTTGCCGAGGCCCGCCATCTTGTTATTTTTGCCCGCAATATCGTTACATTGGAGATACACAACATAATACACAATGGGCTTCACTGTTTAAGCATTCGTTGCCCTAAACTATTACGAATCTCGCTGAGGGGTATCGATACTGATTTGCAGCTATACAAGATCCCCTTGTATGAATTTTCCAATAAACTCGTCTGTGCCAAGATGGCAAGCAATGGAGATCTGATAGAATTAGAATTGGGCCCTCAACAGATGCGAAGAATCAATTTTGCTGGTTTAAAAGCGACAAGTAGATTTCTTGAAATTATGGGAAGTTTGAGAACACTGAGAACCCTTAGGATCAGCAGCTCTGAAGGTTTTACAAGGAGATTTCCAATCACAGGTCTCTTGGAATGTCTTCCCAACCTTGAAGCTCTCTCATTGACCGATCCTTGCAGGTATATACAAATTATTTACTTTATATAGAACTAGAATATATTCTAGCCATGAACAGATGAATTTATTTCTTGCAAATTTTTTGTTGGGTGTTTGGGATATTTTTTTAAATGTTTTTTTTTTTTAATTTCTGGGCAATGCAGGGGCTTTGAAGACATGTATTACTATCCTATGGAGGTTTCACATGATAATCTGAAGACTGTGGAAATTTATCTGGTAGAGTACACAGATAGGGAGATTCCAATGCTTGCTTGTCTTCTTGAAAGCACTCCTTCACTGAATACAATGACAATTGTAGCACGAAAATCTTCGGACAGCACGTATATTTGTTTTCTAGAGAAGATTATACTCTTGAAAAAGGCTTCCGCCTGTGCGAAGATCAAATTGGTGAAGGCCATGTCTCGGTAGTTCAGTAGGTTTGTTGTGTTTCCTTTTAACATCAATGGAGGAGATTGATAGCTGTGTTTTTTTTCTTATGCATACCTTCGAAGCACCATCGGAATTATGAAAGGCTGTAATCGAATTTCGAAAAACAATGGTCCTCTTTATTCTTTTATTTACGCATAATCTTCTGGTCACGGATTCAAATTGACATTTCATCCATTTGATGATTGATATATCGGTTGATTTGATGATATATGGGAATCTCATGAACTGGACTGCTCACCTTCATATTGGCTACTATGTTAAGAGAATACAATCTTTTGGATTTTGCCATTAACTTTTATAATAAATGAGATTGAAAAAATAACATATCTGAATTAATTGCAGAATCTAGAATCTAGTCTCAATTTTAGTTAGCTGATGATTTTAATTAGTTTTTAGATAATTTTAATTTCAATTACCTTCTTTGTTCGATGATTATAGAATTTGGTTCATTTCTTAGTTTAAGAATGGGTTTTAGGGCTTTGGTTAGAGTTAACGAAGGAAACAAGTGCTTTGGGATATTGTTGTAATTTTTTAATTTTAAGAGTTTTAAATGAGTATTTGAATCAACATTTGAGTCTTGGGATATTATTGTAATTTCTTGATCTAAAAAGTTTTAAATGAGTATTTGAACCAACATTTGAGTTCTTTGTAGGTTTAGGAGTGACATAGAGATGCCATGAGTAGGTTTTGTGCATTAGAAATGGATTTGTATGCTTAAACATAGTTAAGGGGTAAATAAGAGCCTTAATTCCTAATTCAACCTTCTCAAGTTTAAGTGTTATGAACAAAACCTAGGCATTATGACATACACCTTCACTAGTGGGTCATTACCTTAGGAGTTGGATATGGGTTCCATAAAGATGTTTCATGCACCATGGATGGGTCTTGAGACCTTTACTAGTCAGGGTAGTGAAACAATAAACTTATTCCCTTAACATTAGTTAGGGGAAGGAATCAACAACCTTGGGACCCTTAAAATAGGTTCTCAAATTCAAACACTTCAAACATGTCACTAACCCTTCTCAAGCTCAAGCACCATGAACAACACCTAAAAAATACAAAGTGAAACCTTTATAGGGAGTTCTTGGCATCCAAGTTGAATGAGGCTAATATTATGAGGCAAGGTGAGAATCATGGATGGGTCTCTAGCTAGTGAATTTAGTCACGAGAGGTGACCATAGTCTTACGCATAAGAAACATGAACACGTCCCTAGACCACCACATGGGACCACGAATGATTCACTTAGCCTCAACCATCATTATATAAAATGAAAACCACTGCCTTAGGATGCTATTGAAGCTTCTCAAGATTAAGAGCCTTGAACAAGTACCTAAACCAATGGAACATTATTAAGGGCTTTTGGCCTTCAAGTCGGATACAAGCACCATGACTTAGTTTTGTGCACTAGAAACATGTGTTGAAGCATAAACATGGTTAGGTAGGGACATTGACCTTAAGTTCTAATTTAACCTTTTTTAGGTCAAGTGCCATGAACAATGCCTAGAAATCCTGAAACATGCCCCCTTTAGAGAGTCATTGATATCTAAGTTGAATATGGATACCAATATGAGGTCTTGGGCATCATGGTTGGTCGTAGGTTTGTGACCATATTTTAGAGAGGGAAATAAGATGATTTATGCTTAAACCTTTCTTCTCAAGCTCAAGCACCATGAATGAGTCCTTTAACCACCACATTTAACCTATATTGGTTATCAATGTCGTGTAAGGATGCTATCGGTGTTATCACTAGGTTAGTTGTGCACTAAGAATATTCATATGTATAATTAAGGTCATAAGAAAAGAGTAATGGGCCTTTTGCACTAAAAAATAACTTTATAGATCAATCACTATGAAAATAGCTTGTACCCACAAAGTTTCTAAAGCTATAATGTTGAATCCATCCCCAAATTACCACATGAGACCCTTGTACAATATCTCTAGCCCATTAGAGGGGTATTGGTGCGATGGTTAATCTAGAAAACATATTAAATAATGATGTGTATCAATCCTTCTCGATTAAACATTTTTCGAGGCAATCCTTCCCTTTGAATCATTTTTTCAAGGCCATGGTTAGGGTTCTTTAGCTTCTTGGTGGGATATAGGTGTCATGAGTAGGTTTTGTGAACTAGAAATGTGATATTTTTCGAATTTTGGCTTCTGTGATCCATCTTAAAATTGTATAGAATTCTTTCAGTAATAATCACATTCAAATGAACTTTGTCGACGCGTTTCGAACCAACAAGTGTGGTTCATCATCGGGACTCACACTTGTGGTTCATCCTGATGATGAACCACACTTGTTGGTTCGAAACAGTTCGAAACGCGTCGACAAAGTTCATTTGAATGTGATTATTACCGAAAGAATTCTATACAAAAATAGAAATGTGATTTGAGTTCTAAACATGGTCAGGGATGGAAATAAGAGGATGCAAGGTCTAGATGGTTCTTTTTGGATGTGATTTTTATGTGTAAATTGTGTGTTGTCTTCAAACTTATTAAAGTGCAAGTTTCCAATTGAAGATCTCACTTGGGCTCCTATAGCCAAGTGATTGAAACTACTCATAAATAAAAAAGGGGCTCTAGAGCTATGTTAATTTTTTATTCCGATTTTTCTTATGAAAATCACTTGTTGATTTTTAACATGAACAAACACAATTAATTGGTTTTTGATACACCAAGCCATATATCATTGATATAATGACATTGAAACTCACCATATATTCACATTGGAAGTGCATGCTAAATTTATTTTGACCTATTTTAAATAGTGTGAGGACCTTCTACATGAGAATGTGAAATTATAGCTCCTTTTATGAGATGACTTGCTTGTAAGTGATAGTTTAAAAATTAACCTTTAACTTATGTCTTCTTTTCCTATTTGATTTTAAGACCAAACCAATTCTTTTAGCTCATCTCCAACTTTTTTTTAGTTGGTTGCACAAACTTTTATCTTGGATATCCACAAGCACTTACAATTTATTGGACAAGCTACAATTAACAAAGAATAGAAAAAATATTAATATGTTACCAAGAAGACTATGTTTCCAATCCTACAATAGGTAGAGAACTTGAGAATCACATATATGTAGATAAGTTTCATTTCCTAGAGGTGATTATAGAGCTCCATCCCATTGTGAGATGACAACTAAAATTGCTTGTAGCTCTAATTATATCTATGGCTCCCTACACTTTGAATTTATGTAAATAAACCTTCCTTTTTTTGTGTGGTTACCCACACTTTGTTTATCTAATAGATAGTGCTACGGAAAATGAAAGTTTTAAAATCCATTAATGGTAGATACAAAATTGAGCAAAGTCATTCCCATCCCTTATGATTTTCTATGCTACAAGAAACATCCTCTTGTCTATCTTTCTTGTAAAGGATTTCTTATGGGGGGTAATTCTCTCACTCATCTTGCTTGACAAGGGTAAATGCAAGGTTAACAACAATGCATCAGTAACCTAGGCCATTGATGAGGAGTTACTTGTTGATACATTGATGTATTGATAGAGGGACTACAATGAAGAGAAGTCAATATTTAAGTACATAGTCATTTAGATGACATACAACAAAGGTAGCCCACGACTTGGGTTCATCATTTGAAGGGTATCTCCTAAAATATTGATGGAGGGAAGGAAGTGGGATGTAGTGGGAATCAATGAGAACTTTTCATGTTGGTATTTTGTGCAAGTTGATCTCCTTGTTGCAAATATCTAGCCATAAAACAATTCCATCCATCAAGTGCAAGTGTAGTTAGAAATAGGGATTACTTATATGCACATCATCATGCTAATATTCATACTAATTTGAACAATACTATCCATCATCAACTTTCAATTTCTGATATTGAGAGGTTTGAGAAGGTAGAGGAATTAACTACAATGCTAAAGCTTAGAGTGCACTATCCACCATCAATATTTTGGACTGCACTTGTTTTTTAAAATAATTATATAATATTATCAATTAGATAAAAATAAATAACATCTCTAAAATAATCTAAATCAAATCGTATATTATTGAACTAATAAAAAATTATTTCAAATTTAATAAATATAAAATTAAATTTATTTTTGAAAAAAAAATTATTACTTAAAAAAAATGGTTAATATATATAAATTATAATAATAATTAATAAAAATATTTATTTAATTTAAAATCACAATATAACCCAATTTTAATAATTAATTAAAAATATTTATTTAATTTAAAAACACAATATAACTCAATTTTAATAATTAATAAAATAATTAATATAATATAAAATCACAATTAATTTAATTTTAGTATTTTAATATTTAATATAATAACATAATTTCTATTAAATATAATTTTATTATTAACCTCCTTTTTCATAAATCTAATTATATAAAGGTGGATTAAATTTTTAGTTGAGAAGATTTCTATCATCTCCATCTATTTGTTTAATAATTATATCTACGAGGATTGGACAATTTCATGATTAACTAGTAAACAAATTGTTATTATATTGTAAATGACATTATAAAGTATATTATTTTTGGAAATAATTTAATAAAAATGTTGTTATTGTATTGTGAATGATCTTATAATTTAATTTTATAGTATGTAGATTTTATGACAAAAATTTCATATGAATGTACGCATAAGCAATGTCCATTGATGTTTTATCCACTTCTAAAACAACCCTTATCATTAAAGAAATGATCAGATTTTTAAATTAATAAAAAAATAATTCTTTTATAGTTTTAGATTCCTAAGAATATATGGCAAGTTTTGATGATATGAAATTACATATATTATTGATCTATATTTAATTGCATTAGTATTTTTGTGTTTTTAGATATATTTAATGCAATAATATATATTTAATTGTATTATTATTATTTTTGTTTTAGTTATATTTAATTGCATGAGTATTTTGTGTTTTTGTTATGGAAAATTTTAAGGATAGAAATTTATTTTTAAGTTCAGAAAATATGGTGAATACTACCTGTTATAATATACAAAATGTACAATTATTTTAGACATTTTTGTAAAAACATTTAAATTTCTAATGATTATATATAATTTATAATTTTTTGGCTATTTTTAAGGTAAAATTGTTTTATACTATAAAATGAGCGAGAATGATTTTTAAAATATCTCCAAATTCACATTTTTTTTATGCATGGAAAATTAGCTCACTGCTAATATTAGAACTTAAATTTTTCTTTAATTTAGTCCAATATTCTATATTGTAGTAAGGTGTCCCTTCACCCTTTTACAATAAAGAAGGCTAAATATTCTATGAATATGACATTTCTTGATTTTTTTATTATCAAAATTTAACCATTAAATCATAGCTAAAATTATAATTTTAGATTCTCAAAACTATTGTTTTTAATTTAAAAATAGAGTCAACAATATCAAATATGCATAGTGCAATGCCATCAATGCAAATTGTAGGATTTCAAAGAAAAAAATGTCGATTTCTCTTCTAGTTATTTTGAGTAGTCAGAAAATAGCCAATTTGTAAAATGTTTAAACTATAACATAACATTGAATATATATATATATATATGTTAGTCAAAGTTCTATTCACTCATTAAAAATGAAGTACATCAGGAGAAAAATGCAAGTAGTCTCACCCTGATCAGGTTTGTTGACTACCGCTATCATCATATGACAAAGAAACATAAGAACAACTAGAGACACGGTCCAGAAATTAGGAGGCTAGAAGCACCAGAAAACACATAAACAAGTAAAACACCTATAAATATGCTTAGTCATTAGAGGCAATAGAAGCAAGATTGTTCGGAGCAGTCCTTGGAGGAGGAGGAGGGTGAAAGGAACATTGGACAATCTCTTCGAAGTGAGCCATCCAATATTTCAACTTCTCCACTTTCTAAAATAGAATATTCTAACCAGGCCATACCACCACGACCCTCTCCCATACACAACACTGAAAGTAATGCATCTTGTTCAACGTAGTAATGAGCTCTGCATGTTCTTCCTGTCGAGCCCTCTCAAAATTTTCCAGGAGGTCCAATACAGACTGAATCAAATCTCGACAAATTTCCAAAAAACAATGTTGATTCATAGTTTCCCCACGCCCATGCCATCACGACTTACCCCATTTTCCAGTGGCACCTCTACGCGTCTCTCCAGCCCGCTTCGATGTCCATGTGGTTTTCCCTCCACGACCGACCAACAAGCTACCTCGACTACAACGAGCCCCCTAAAGCCGCTCAACCTGAGCTGCTTTTTCGTTTGACCACCCCGACCAGAACTTGGTGTCTCCTCAACCACCATCACCACCTGTAGATGCAAACTCCTCCCCCCTTGGCAGGCAAAAATTCTCTTGGATGGGGGAAGAGAGCGAGAATTGTGTGGTACAAGGTGCATTTTAACAGAACAAAAGGCACCAATAATCTATGGAGTGGGCCAATGACTAATAAAGCACACCAGTGAAATGAATTTAGAGAGAATTCGAAAACACACCAGTGGGTCACCTACAAGCCTGACCGAGGGAGTTACTAGAGACACAAGCCTAGTGGCAAAATAGTTAACCATTGACTCAAAAACCTAGAACCCTTGCAGATAAATCACAGGCTTAAATTCATGATTACAAACAACCTTACACTAGCTCGAATATCTAGTTTTCCAAACATGGTTCACAGATGGCCATAGAAATCCCTCCAGAATACAGAACCCCAAAGGAAAACCACTTGATAGGGTATATTGACTGCCCTAAAAACATAGAAGAAAGCCAAGAGAAGAATTACCAAACCACCCAAGAAAAGGCACGCGGGATAGCCCAATAACCATATTCAAAGCACTGAGACCACTTGGAAAAGCCACAAACCGCACACCAGAAATGTGACCTTCCAATTCTATGACCATAATGCTGAGGAGGGGGCGTCGACTTTGGAAGTGCCATAATTCCAAGACAGGGAATCAACGGAAGAGGTCAAGAAGTTCAACAAAGCTCAACCGATGCCCATCAGACTACCACATAACCATAGCTGCATACTAGACCGGAAGAGTGCCACCCTCCATATACCAACGTCGTTCACTCGCTCCCACTCCCAACAAGGATGATGTAATATTCCAAATTTTCCATCAAATTATTGGAATATTAGAGTTTTTTCTTTTCTTAATTAGTTAAGTAAATAAAAGGTTGGAGGGACCCATAAACCCTATAGATGAATAAAATCCACTTTTGTTGTATGAATGTGGGTTAGCTAGATAGTAGATCAACATTATGGAGTAGTGGAGCAGATTATTAATGAAAGAAAAGTGGAGATCATGGAGCAATAATGAGGAAGATGATGGGGAAAGTGGAGGAATAAAATTAAGATCATGGAGAAATAATGATGAAGTGATGGAGGAAGTGGTGCATTAAATGCACACATGATGGAGGGAGTGGAGAGTAAATGTAGAGATGATGGAGATCATGGGGAGACAAAAAAGTTTTCATGGATGCTAGTAGCCACATGTGCAACGCAGTAATGAGGTGGGCCAAGGCTAGGGGAGGCTCACAAAGCATAAAAGGAAGGTGAGGGCAACTATATAAGCCATTCTGGATTTTAATGTTGTATTGTCACTTGAAATTTCTTTGCACATTTCAGCTGTTTAGCTAAGTCTGCAGTTTTTTTTAGCACACAGGTGTCTCCAATCAGAGATGCCACCCTTATCCACGGGGGACTTTGAGTGCCTACTCTGGAAATTTTTCTTTGAGCAACCATTCATCATCCACCATTGGTGCCACATTCAGCCCCTCTCTTCATCACTTACAGCTTCAGGAATTACGTATTCCTGCCTTTGGGTTTGAGAGGAGGAAGGAAGTTTCCAGTATTTCAGCTGGGAAACCCGTGGAGGGATCAACCCTTCACCTTGTGCTTGCATTTCAGTCTTCTAGGAGTAACATTGTGACATTCGACATTAGACCATCATTATACACCTCCATGCAGCAGCAGTTCCTTCAGGAATTACGCATTCCAGCAGTGTAGGGTCAGAGGAGGAAGGAAGTTCCAAGTATTTTAGCTTGGAATCCTATGAGGGATCATCCCCTCACTTTGGTGAGATTATTTCCATTAGCTGTGAGCTATATTGCATCATCTAGCAGCAGGCTACAACTTCCGCCCTCTTAACAGCATAGTCTCTTCCAGTAGTTGTGCATTTCAGCAGCTGCAACTTGAGAGGAGGAAGGAGGAGCTAGATCTCAAGTTTCTATCTTGGGCATTAAGAGAAGGGACTAGCCCTTCATGCATTGAGATGACTGTGTATTATTGCAGCCCTTTTTATTTTTCAATTCATGCCCTAGATCTGCATACCCAACAATGATTTTCCAAGGTGAGCCAATCTAGAAATCCTTTCTGGGTTATTCTGGATTTTCATCATAGAGTCCGGATTCCAAATCCCGACATTTTCTAAGCTCCAGAACAACCTGATCTATGCATCCCTTTTCAACCAGCAATCACATTTCCGGCACGAACAACGCAGTATGGCCTGCAACAGATCAAAAATTATGCAGTGCTGTCAGTGAGATGACTTGAGGGTCACTCTAGTCATCTTTGTCGGCTTGAGTGTTGCTATTTTTTAGCACTGTTGTACATTTTATTTCACCTCAATAATAAAATGACTCGGTTGTTATGTCTATTTTTATGGTGTATTTAGTTTATTTCCATATTGCTATAGTTTCCAGCTATTGTGTTTTGTATTACTGTCTTTTCCTATTTTGGGATATTACAGTGGTATCATAGCATGATCTTTGGCTCAGCTTGTGGGCACTACATTTCATGACATCAGAAGAAGAAGCAGAAACTAGAGATATATAATGGTAGAGCGATTACATTTTACCACACTTCTCTTCAGATCTATGAAGGATATCTCCATAGAGATTACAGAAATGAGAAGGGAAAGGCAAAGGGAAACCTCAAGAAGTTTTCAAAATGAGGAAGGTCCAAGTACTTCCTATCAGCAGCATAAAAAACCGACCATGCAGAGAGCTCCACAACGCTCTACTATGTCCACTTTCCTTGCAGAAGGAAATGAATGGAATGGATCTGGAGGATACTTGGAGTATGAGACTCTAAGCGATTACCTTGCAGAGTACAAATCTCAATCTAGAGCATTCAAAGAGAATTTGACTCTCCAACAGTTTTTCCAAATCAAAGAAAAATGGAGACCCCGCAGCAGTAATAGAAGGAAGGGGCACATACAAAACAAATTCTTCTTGCCTATATTTGATGGGTCATTCACAAGCACAGCAAAAGATTGGATGAAGGAGTTAGATTATTTCTTCCAGCGACACCCAGCAGCGAAAAGGGAGGCCATTGAGATTGCAGCGCTGCACCTTGAGGGTGAAGCAAATGATTGGTGGTTCAACCATATGGAGCATGCAAGAGTGACTGTGTATATATACTTCACTCAAATGTTGGAAGAGAGTTTTGACAGAAGAAAACTGGAGGTAATTCCCATTGAGACATTTTTCGATATTGATGAGGAAGCACATGAGGAGAAAAAGGAAGATGTCAGTACTATCACTCTAGAAAAGGAGAAACTACCACCACCACTAGCTGCAGAAGTACTTGCATCAGTAGAAGGAGCACTTTCGTCTTTGCAAGATGATCCTGAGCCTTTGACATTGAGAGTCCCATGCATGATTCAGGAGGTGCATGAGGAGGAGGAAGCAAATACCAGCTCTAGTGCAGCAGTAGAGGAGCAGCCATCACCATCACCAGTAGTTGGAGGAGCCATTTCACCAGTTGGAGGAACTATAGTAGCTTTGCAAGATGTTCCCAAGTATCATATAATCTAAGGTTTGCAAACATTTCCATCCCATATTATTTTAGAACCTTATCTTGAGATTGGTGGGGCCATGCCATCAAGGCAATTGCATGACCAAGGGTTAGAGCACCTTATTGATTTGAAGCAGAAGACTATCACTACGCAGAGGGTCGTTGAATTTTTCAAGGAGGAGATGTATAGCCATCTTAGTTTGACATTGTTGAGATGCACACAACACTTTCTGTTGGAGTGTGGAGTTTCGGATGATAGGATGAGCATAGTCCTAATCAGTACAATGTAGGACTATGAGTTCAACATTGTGTATGGAGAGGGCCATGAGACAGCAGATGCATCATCATGGATATCAGCAGCGCTGTCACTGAGGAGCAGTGATGAGTTGGGGGCCCAATTATTCTTTGAGCATTCCGATGACCGCTTCACTTATGAAGCATTGGATGGGCAGATGGTAGATGATAAACATCTTGTGATGGATAACATATTCCATTATCAATATGGAGCCTTCTTGATGATCATCTCACATCTCAAAGGGAAGCTTCTGCTTACAACATATTTAAAACCTTATAGGTTCTACCAAGCCATCGGTGAGAGGTTATCATGGAGATACCTCACGGAGGATGCACTTCGACATATCATGGAGTGAAAATATTGTCATCATATTGTGGAGGATGGTATTCTCTATTGGGTGGATACTGCGCTGGAGCATGATATGAGTCATCACCCAAAATGGAATGGATGGGTGAGAATGATTAGCAATTGGTTGAAAATATACTTGCAGATCTATGACATGGGGCAGCAGGAAGCATGGTTGCTCTTGGGTGAGTATGGTTACCACCCAAAATTTCACATTTTTATGATCCATGCTTTGCATAGTACTGGTGTGATGCAGTAGCAGGAGGCATGGCTGTGTTGGTTTCTTTTGAGAGAGTTTGGACATCACATGAATTATCACATGTCCATGAGTGTATTCTTGTTTGGGACATTGTATGACACTCATATGGTGTGGCAGCAGGGAGCTTGGTTATGTTGGTTTGATGTGAAATTCTACATGTCAATCAATATATTGTTGCTCCATGCTTTACATTATGATGATGTGAGGTGGCAACAAGAGTCATTGATGCTTTGGTTACTCTTGGGAGAATATGGGTTGAAATTCTCCCATACCTTGCATGATGATGATGTAGGATGGCAACAAGAGGCCTTACTGTATTGGCTTATAATAGGAGAGTATGGCCACCATACTTGGTATGATGATGAGGTGGTATGGTAGCAAGAGGCATTGCTGCGATGGTTGCTAATTGGAGAGTATGGTCCGACATTTCACATGTCAACCCATTTGTCTCTATTTCCTATTTTGCACAGTGTTGAGATGATGCTTGGAACAAGAAAGGCCAATAGGGCCAAGGATTGGAGCATGGAGAGACACAATCTACTCCATGTAGCATGGGTTGGAGAGATATTTATGAGTTGGGAATCTCCAATTGTGGGAGAAACCACTCCACTTCATATATCTTATGCAGAGAGGAGGCTCTTGGACAACAGATGGTTGCCACTTGGGGGTTCATTGATGAGGAGAGGCATCTAACTATACAGTTAGAGGCCATTCTAGACATTCTAGAGAGGTAGCTATGGAGTTGGGCATGCATAACACATTGGAGCAAATATGGAGACCTTCCATATGAGGATGCCACTTGGGAGGGAGATGGATTTCTGCAACATTCACTTTTGCAGTTGCTTGAGGATAAGCAACATTTTGGTAGGGAGGACTATAATATTCCAATTTTTTCATCAGATTATTGGAATATTAGAGTTCTTAATTTTCTTAATTATTTAAGTAAATAGAAGGTTGGAGGGACCCATAAACCCCATAGATTAATAAAATCCACTTTTTTGTGTGAATGTGGGTTGGCTAGATAGTAAATAAACATTATGGAGTAGTGGAGCAACTTTTTAATGAAGGAAGAGTGGAGATCATGGAGCAATAATGAGGAAGATGATGGAGATAGTGGAGGAATAAAAGTAAGACCACAGATAAATAATGATGAAGTGATGGAGGAAGTGGTGCATTAAATGCACACATGATGGAGGGAGTGGAGAGTAAATGTAGAGATGATGGAGATCATGGGGAGATAGCGCAATCTTCATGGAGGCTAGTGGCCACATGTGTAGCGCAGTCTTCATGGAGGCTAGTGGCCACATGTGTAACGCAATAATGAGGTTGATAAAGGCTAGGGGAGGCTAAAAAAACATAAATGGAAGGTGAGGGCAACCATAGAAGGCATTCTGGATTTTGATATTGTATTGTCATTTGAAATTTCTTTGCACGCTTCAGATGTTTAGATAATTCTGTAGTTTTTTTTTAGCACATGGCTGTCTTTGAGCAGAGATCCCACCCTTATCCATAGGGGACTTTGAGTGCCTACTCTGGAAAGGTTTCTTTGAGAAGCCATTCATCATCCAGCATTGGTTCCACAACTTCCGGAATTACGCATTCCAACCTTAGGGTTTAAGAGGAGGAAGGTAGTTTCCAGTATTTTAGCTGGGAAACTTGTGGAGGGATCAATCCTTCTCCTTGTGCTTCCATTTTAGTCTTCTAGGAGTAGCCATTAGGGGAATTTTGAGGTATAAAATGGGCCTCCTAAGGAAAATGTACAATAAAAATTCACTTTATGAGAACCAATCACATTTTAGGAGATGATATCATCCCTAATGGTTGATGTGGCATTGCTTGAGTTAAAGGTACTTACTTGTCACGTTCTCAATGGTGAATAAAAACTCATGGTTAACCATGGTAGTGCTCTAAGTACTTTTAAAGTCAAAGTAAAGTACTCATAATAAATTTCATTTCACACTTTTTGAATAAAAATATATTATTACCATTTCATATTTCTTGAAAGAAACAATGCATTTCCCTATTCATTTATTATATTATATTATTTTTATATAGTATATTAATTACATGTTATTATACAATTTAAATAAAATAGGTTTTAATTAATATCATATGATATAATTAATAATTTATAAATTTATATTTATATTTTATTTTAAGTTATTTAAGTACAAAGGACAAATGCATTATTTGTTCAATGATAATGACTTTTTCTTGAAAAGTTCATTCTTATTTATAGTCACAACAATACAATTTTTTATTAATTTTATTTTGGTACAAATTTTGAATTGAATTTAACTATGGTTACATGGATTGTGGTGCAAAAAGTGAATTGAAAATTCATAAATATTATTTTATAGGTTTAGCTATTATTTTATTATTTCCTTAGGAGGCCCATTTTAGACCTCAAAATTCCCCTAATGATTGTGACAACCGGTATTAGGCCATCATTCTACACCTCCATGAAGCAACAGTTCCTGCAGGAATTATGCATTCCAACAGTGTAGGGTCAGAGGAGGAAGGAATTTCCAAGTATTTCAGCTTGGAATCCTATGAGGGATCATCCCCTCACTTTGGTGAGATTATTTCCATCAGTTGTGAGCTATATTGTATCATCCAGCAGCAGGTTACAACTTCAGCCCTCTTGAAAACACAGTCACTTCCAGTAGTTGTGCATTTCAGTAACTGCAACTTGGGAGGAGGAAAGAGGAGCTAGATCTCAAGCTTCTAGCTTGGGCATCAGGAGAAGGGACCAACCCTTCATGCATTGAGCTTATTGTGTATTATTGCAGCCCTTTTTATCTTTCATTTCGTGCTATAGATTTGCATACCCAAAAATGATGTATTACAAGCCCTAGGAGGGTGATTTTCCAAGGTGATCCAATCTGGTAATCCTTTCTAGGTTATTCTGGGTTTTCATCATAGAGTTTAGATTCCAAATCCTGACATTTTATGAGCTCCAGAACAGCTTGATATATACATCCATTTTCATCTAGCAATTACATTTTCAACATTTCTAGCAGGGACAATGCAGTATGGCATCCAGCAGATCAACAGTTACACAGTGCTTTTAGTGAGAAGACTTGAGGGTCACTCTAGCCATCTCTGTCGGCTTGAGTGTTGCTATTTTTTAGCACTATTGTACATTGTATTTCACCTCCTTAATAATAAAATGACTCAGTTGTTCTGTATATTTTTATGTTGTATTTAGTTTATTTCCATATTGTTGTAGTTTCCAACTATTATGTTGTGTATTACCGACTTTTCCTATTTTAGGATATTACAGATGATGGAAATTTCACATGCCCAAAATTTACTCCCCCCATACTTAGAGTGTGGTGAGAGGACAAGGAGGTTGAAAGGATTGTTAATTTAGGTTTTCATTGATGTAAATATGGCAATAGGATGCTAGATGATGATCGAGGACTACATGAAGAAATATATCACTATGGCACGGTAACCATTATGATGAAGGAAGTTATGACGGAGAATCAAAGACGCCCAAGACACTCTGCCCTACCCTCATTTCTACACCAATACATGACCAATCACATTGAATTTTTTTTTCACTACCTTGAAGGAAAAATTTCTTTATGAAACCTTCACCATCATCTAGAGCATAATTTTCGCTTTCCAATGAGCTATTACTTGTCCCGAAACTCCAAGTATTCTAGGAGAAATTAATTTCTGAATATTATATATCCTATTTTTGACATACAGTCGACCTATTCCCTATTCCTAATATCGGCCTCCCTCCAAGGGCCATGTCCCCTCATTTCAAATCATAATGTGTATAAATAAGACCTCAGATCTTATTTCTTTTCAAGGCAATTCGGTGAAAATCCACAGCACATAAGATCACAGTTCACAGCTTGTGAACTTAAATACACCGAAGAGAAGGAGCCAAGGAAAAAATGTTACGGGTGTTTCTGGAAACTTTGATTTGGGAATAATCTTGATTTTCAGACTTCTATCACAACAACTTGATTCAGTACCACAAAACCTTCAGACCAACACAAGGATATAAGGTCTTGCAACCTTCAAAAGAGATCTTTGTGATAGGTAGCTACAGCTTGGACTATCCCACACTTAATCATAGAACTCAGACACCTTTATCACCTCATAATTGTGTCACATTTGGGAGCTCGATCAATTACAACAGATCTGTGGTATATTCTATATGGACAGGTTCAATATCTCTCTTCCTCGGACCAAAAGATAGCTCAAGGTTCCAGCTATTTTTGTAGACACCTTCAGTTCAAGCTACAATCATCACCACAAGCATCACAAAACCACAGATTATTAATATAACCTCGAACCTAGTACAATGGCTTGATTGGAGTTAATTTTGGTGCAAAATTGCAGTCTTAAAATTCGGTATAGCAGTCTCGGTGAAGCTTTTGATCTGTGGAGTGTTTACACCTTTATGAATCTACCTGTTGCAGCCTCAGACCTGTGTGATGTATAAGAATATTTGGATTTTGGGACAATGATGAACTCGATGGCATAAATCTGAATAGTGAAGTAACAATCAATGAGGCATTAAGTGTTATGAAGCTATAGGACATGTGAAGCATTGAACAATGCAAAATCTTGTGAATATATTCAAGTAACCAAGTAAGTACATTACTCATTTTATTAAGACTCAAGGATTGGTGTCCTAGAGGTTGGAGCCTCTAAAAGTCAAGGTTGGTGCCTTAAGAAGATAGGGTCGAAGCCCTAGAGGTCGAAGCCTCATCAAAGTCTAAGTTGGTGCTTCACAACAGGTTGGTGCTTGATTCATTGAAGGGTTGGTGCCGTCACACATCTATTGTACTCAATTATTTGAAAAAGGATTGAATTTCTTATTAATTCTTAATAATATTAGTATTATATACCTCTCTGTCTTTAATTGTGAAGAATCTAACTGGCAAAAATTAACAATTGAAAAGAAATACTGATTCACCCCCTCTCAGTATTTCCAACAATTGGTATTAGAGCTCACTTCTTCATTATCAGCCTAACAGCTGGAAGAAGGATTCTTAGGCACAATTAAGAACATAGAAGCAACAAGGAAGTTGCCTATCTTTGATGGAAATAATTTTGGTTTTTGGAAAAAGAGGATGTCCTACTATCTAATGTCTCTTGGTCCTGAAGTATAGCACTCTGTCTTAGATGGGTACAAAGTTCCCTCCATTCTTCCAACTGATCCAGATGAAATAAAAGCCTACATTGCTAATTCCAAAGCTTTAAATTCCATCACTAGTGGAATTACCGATTCTGAATTCATGAAAGTCATGAATTGTAACTAAGCCAAAGAAGTATGGGATAAGCTGGTTTCCCTGTATGATGGGGACTCAAAAATTAAGAAGGAAAAGCTTCAAACCTATAGAAGACAATTCGAGAGTCTGAAAATGGATGATGAATAAGATATTGCATCATACTTCCTCCGAGTAGCTGAAGTGGTTAACTCTCTTAAGGGGCTAGGAGAAAATATTGAAGAAAGCACTATTGTTCAAAAAATCTTGAGATCACTTCCTGACAGATTTGAATCCAAAGTAAGTTCCATAGAAGAAATGAAGGACCTAGATACTCTCAAGATGGATGAACTTCATTGAATTCTCATTGCCTATGATATGAGGAAAGGAATTCCAAATTTCAAAGAAGCGGCATTCAAAGCCTCAAAATCAACAAAAAAAGGAAAAGGATAGAATAACAACAATGATGAATTTGATACTGAGACTGAATTATCTCAATTTGTACAAAGACTTAAGAAGGGATCTAAGCTAAAAGGTAAGTACCCTCTTATTTATTTCAAATGTGGAAGAATATGTCATTACACTGCAAAATGTCCTCATAAACATGATAGTGATGATGAAGAGGACTCTAAAAGGATGATGTACAAAAAGAAAGGGTTTAATAAGAAGAACTTCTTCTCCAAACAAGATGAGTCTGATAAAAATGAATTTGTAGTCATAAAAAAAATCAACTATAAATATGCGTCATCACAAAGAAAGTGATGATGAATCAGATGAGGAAAGTAACTATGTTGGAAGCAAAGAAACGTTATTCATGACATTTAAAAATGATGATGATTCAGAACTGGAAGATGAAGGAAACATGGATAGATTACTAATGAGTGCCATTGAAGAAATTGAGAATCTACGAAAGAAGATAATTTATCTCAAAATAGAAAAAGAGGAAGAAAAACGAAGGGAAGACTTCTTGAAGAATAAGCTTAAAGAGAAGGATGATATCTATGAAAAACGTGAAGCTGAAATAATATCTCTAAGTAAGGAATTGGAGCAAGTCAAAAGGAGTTGGAAAATATCTCTAGCACTTGATAACATTCTTAATACTCAAAAAAATTAACATGACAAATATGGAATTGGTTTCAAAGGAGAATCATCAAGCACAAAGAATAATGCCAGGAGTTATGCCAACATAATATTTTTCCATCCAAAATAAGAAAAGTCATCTCATCAAGAACAAAGCCCCATCTCAAAACCAAGAATTGAAGAAAGAGCAACTCTACGGAAGAATGTTGGTTCAAGCTATGGCTATTACAATAGGTACCATGTTGGGAAAAATACTGAGAGGGGGGGGTGAATCAGTATTTACTGCAAATTCAAAACTTTTACTTTTTCATTCCTTAAAACCCATACGCTACTTTCCTTCAGTAAACTTGCGTATACACGTGGATTTCCTTCATGAAACTAGCGTATACTCAGAGATCTAATTATGCCAATATTTCTTCACTTATATCATTCCATCATTCATTTATTAGACCTTCTTTAAACAGTAAGTATGTGCAGTAAGAACAGAATAAACCATCACACAAAGCATCACACATGAACACCAGGATTTTTAGGTGGAAACCCAAATCGGGAGAAAACCACCACTGCAGTTGCTCAGCCTTTAATATTTTATTATAGAGAAAACATCTTACAACATATGTGTTGGCGCAGACTTGACCAGCACGCAGGCACCCACCTGCGCTCGTTTACCAGCCTCTCCTGGAAGGGAGCTACGACCCCCTGACTCGTTTACCAGCCTCTCCTGGAAGGGAGCTACAACCCCCTGATCTCGTTTACTAGCCTCTCCTGGAAGGGAGCTACAACCCCCTGACTGAAGGCTACAACCCTCAGCACCACCTTGGACCTCGTTTCATCAATTTTCATACTGGACCCTTTCCATACTTTTAAGAACAAACAGTCATCACCAACAGATACATATCAACACAGATCAGATAGCAGAAACACAACAGAACAGATCAGATATTTCATACCCCTTGCTTCAGCAAACCCTAGTTTGCATACGCGCTTTTACTTCACTGATGTCGCGTATATACGCGCTTCCGTCCACAAAAACCAGCGTATACCTCAGTGTATATTTCATTGCGCATACGCGCTTTTACTTCAGCGAAGCCGCGTATATACGCGCTTCCTCCGCGGTGAAGTAGCGTATAGATCTTCAATCATTACAGAGCAGCATACTTCTTCGTACTGAGATATTCAGTTCGTATTCAACCCTTTACTTTTTATCTGTATATATGTTCGCCTCAATTCAGATCTAATCACTCCATAAACAGATCTAGCAGATACAAAATACATTACAGATCTAGATATTCCGCTTCATCATTTCTTCATTGGAGCATCATAGATTCAGATATATCATCAAACCTTTACCCTTTCCATACAGATATACTTCACAGAGAAGTATTCATTCAAGTTCAGACATCTTGCTCCCACACTCATGTTATGCACAATGAATTTGTTCTCCTTATATAAGTTTATCCTTTTTCAATACCATGAGCCCATTTTTCAATACCATGGGCCAAAACAATACCATGAGCCCAAAACTACCTGGACGGGGTCAATTAGGCGGATCATTACCCAATACCATGGGTCAATACCATGGTGGTTACCCTTGGTTTTTCACTTTTTGAGCGCTTTAGCCCATACGCGACTTGGCACGTTCTTTTCCGCGTGCATACGCGACTTCCCCTAGGTCAATCCGCGTATACCTAGAGACATACTTTTTCCATCATACTTTGAGCACATTCTGAATTCTTTTCTTCATTGTCTTCTGTACACACTGTAGATACATCATATTTTCTTCATCAAGAACATATTCTATCAAGCACAACTTCATCAAGTAAGTTGCCATCTTCTTCATCAAGTGAGTTGCCATTCAATGACAACACTTAGCATCATATTGCTAACTAACATCATATCACATCATATTGCTAACAAACATCATATCACATCAGATTTACATCGTTTACCAAGTCCATCAAGTCAAGAATAACTTCATCAGGTGTATTGCCATCAAGGACAACACATGTCAACTGTCACATGTCTTCATCTTCATTCAGTGGGTTGCCATCAAGGACAACACTCTGCATCATATTTCCAACAATCTCCCCCTTTGGACTTGATGGAAACCATGATGGTGTTTGGTTACCACAACAGATAGATATATTAAGAATACAATGACACCATGTCACTCTCCCTATTTGCCATGTCACTCTCTCCATTTTTGGCATCATTCAAACACCATGTTACTCTCCCCCTTTGACATCAAGGGCAAAGGGCACATCATTATCTTTATTCAAACACCATGTCACTCTCCCCCTTTGACATCAAGGGCAAAGGACAAAACCAGCAGATCAAAACCAACACACTCTCCCCCTTTGACATCAAGGGCAACGGGCGGATCAAAACCAACACACTCACCCCCTTTTCTCCTCATGTAGAAGAAGCGTTCTGCAGATCTGATGTATACTGAAGTGACCAAGCTCCCCCTGAGTTCATGCTGAATCTTCAAACATATTTTTCAATGAAGTACATGACTTTATGAAGTTCCTATCACCAATGACTTACATCAAATATCAAACCAAGTGGATTTACATATGAGACTCAAGTTCCCAACCAAGTGGGTTTACAAATTTGACTCCGCTACCCAACCAAGTGGGTTTACAAAAATGACTCAGCTACCCAACCAAGTGGGTTTACAAATTGACAAGTCCTTACATGACTGAATATTACAATTTTACAACATAGGTCTCAACGTGACCTTTTCATCAAAAATACAAATATGACTTTTCATACTCAATACCAAGAAGACCTCAAGAGATATCATATAATAGAACCATCATAATGCCAACAATGCATTATACTCAGCAACGCTAATGCTCCCCCTGAATCTGTGCAACCAAGAAATCTTTCCAAAGACTAAGGCTCCCCCTTAGTTTGTGCATCCTGAACACTTCCACCAACAAATCATCAAGGCATCTTCATCAAAACATTAGAAACAGAATTATGAGAACTGGAACACCACCAGAGATACCAAACAGTATCAGAGATACCAAACAGTACAACAGCTGTGCTGAAGAGAGCTGAACCAACCAAAAATTGTCAGCAATTAGTCATACGCGGTTTTATGTGCAGGAACTCGCGTATATACGCGACTGTGTTTCAGGAAACCCGCGTATCCCAAGACATCTTCTAAATTTCAACCAGATCTGATTCTTTGTAAGGCAAAGACAGTGTTCAGCTTCTTTCTGAGACATTTGAATGCTTCCCTGGACTACATATAGATAGAATGGTGTAGTTGTGTCTTCAAGCGTCATCCAATGGTTGTGGCATCAGTACAATAGTAACCAAGCCTTCAGATTCTTTGCAGCATCAATACAATCTTTCCAAGAGAGATTGTCATACCAGAACAGCATCTTCACATAGGTGTCAAGCAATCATCCATGTGGTCCAACATCACCATGATCTTCAAGATTTAACATGAAGTAACATACTCTGCATGATTTATTTCTGAATCAAATGACATCCAACTCATCCATGTGTGAGTACAAAAGGATACTTATCAGCAACCAGGGCTCAAAAACTCATCATAATAAATCATGTACCAAGTCATCATCATTTGAGCATAAGTATCACAAAAACCCAAAGAATAAGCAGTCATATTGCCAACAATGCAATCATTAGTATTCAACCTGCTGCTCCCCCTAAACCAATGCTCTTCCTTAGCTTGCAATCTGAAGCACCTTCAACAGCAAGTCATCAGCAACAATCTCTGCATGATCTGTCCTCATCTCTGAATTATGAGACTTTTATCTCAACAATGAATGCTCTTCATCATAAAGCAACCAGGCTTCATCCATAATGTTCAACACAAGAACCCATGTATCATTTCATTATTATGAGTATAACCAGAATAATGCTAATAGTGCAATCATCAGCAGTCAGACTGATGCTCCCCCTGGACCTCTGCTCCAGATCTTCAGTTATCAGATAAATTTCCTTATCATCAATGCATACGCAGCTGTGTCAGCTGGAACTCGCGTGTATACGCGAATTTGGTGAATATAACCCGCGTATGGAAAGTGAAACATAGAAATTTTTCACATTCCTTTATCTCCCCCTGCAAATTTACCTTCTGTTCCTGTCTTTTCTTCACACCAGATGCACTGTCAGAAATACATATAACCAGAATAATCAAATCAACCATGAGAGACATCATACATTGCTCCCCCTGTGACGATACATTACTAAAACTCATAATGTATCCCACATCATTCCTGCAGTCAATCAGAGAAGTAAGCTTCAGAAGCGGATGACTGCAGTAGGGTCAGAATTCCCTACGTTTCTGATCGGTCCTCCTTCTTTCTCCAAATTTTCTTGAACTTTCTAATTCTGTGCTGGAGATTGTCCACTTTCCCAGATCTGTTCATCCTGCATTCTTTTTCTACATGTCCATACTTGTTACAAGCATAACATCTCATATGTCCAGAAAAATAAGCATAAGAATCATAATGAGTATTTCTAATCTTCCTCCTTTTGCAATCAGCTGCTTTATGTCCATACATGTTACATGAAAAACAATATCCCTTGAAGCTACTAGAGTACCTTTCTGAGTAGAACCTGTTGGTTTGTGGCTGAATTGTTCTGCTTCTGCAATTTGCTACAACATGTCCAAAATTATGACATCTAAAGCATTCAACATTATTGAATGATTTCCTTTGAGAATTCATGACTGTTGGTTGACCTTTTGTTTCTTTCAACACTTCAGATTTTGCATTGCCTTCCTTTGAATCATTAGCATTCTCTTGTGAACTAGATTCTCCTTTAACAGTTTCATGAAAACCAAGACCAAGTTTGATAGCAGGGGACCTTTGATTACTAAGAATATTATCCAGAATCTTAGTACTATCTTGAAACCTCAAAATTCTAACCTTTTCTTCTAATTTACCTTTGAGAATGTTTACCTCAACCTCCAGGGCTTGACATTGCTTTGTCATGCTTTCTTCTTTCCTTCTTCCATCTTCCACTTGATCCTTCAGATTTAGAATCTCTTCTTTCAACCAATTTTCGTTTTCTTCACATGTTTGTTGCAGCTCTTCATTCTTCTTCTTCGATGCTTTGAGATCTTCTTTCAGGGATATGTTTTCTGCTTTAAGTCCAGCATTCTTCTTATTTGATTTTTCGAGACCTATTTTGAAGGAAATGATTTCTGCTTCAAGTTCTTCATTCTTCTTATTTGATTCTTCAAGATCTGCTTGTAGAGAGATGAATCCAGCTTCAAGTCCTGCATTCTTCTTGTTTGATTCTTCAAGATCTGCTTCTAGACGTTCTATGATAGACCAGATTTTTGCTCCTAGTTCTTCAGTTTCAGATTGTAGAGGTTCCTCATTCTTATAACTTCCCATTGTTACGGATCTCCTTCAAGCGATCAAGTTTCTGCAGAAGGACCCGCTCTGATACCAATTGTTGGGAAAAATACTGAGAGGGGGGGGGTGAATCAGTATTTACTGCAAATTCAAAACTTTTACTTTTTCATTCCTTAAAACCCATACGCTACTTTCCTTCAGTAAACTTGCGTATACACGCGGATTTCCTTCATGAAACTAGCGTATACTCAGAGATCTAATTATGCCAATAGTTCTTCACTTATATCATTCCATCATTCATTTATTAGACCTTCGTTAAACAGTAAGTATGTGTAGTAAGAACAGAATAAACCATCACACAAAGCATCACACATGAACACCAGGATTTTTAGGTGGAAACCCAAATCGGGAGAAAACCACCGCTGCAGTTGCTCAGCCTTCAATATTTTATTATAGAGAAAACATATTACAACATATGTGTTGGCGCAGACTTGACCAGCACGCAGGCACCCACCTGCGCTCGTTTACCAGCCTCTCCTGGAAGGGAGCTACGACCCCCTGACTCGTTTACCAGCCTCTCCTGGAAGGGAGCTACAACCCCCTGATCTCGTTTACCAGCCTCTCCTGGAAGGGAGCTACAACCCCCTGACTGAAGGCTACAACCCTCAGCACCACCTTGGACCACGTTTCATCAATTTTCATACTGGACCCTTTCCATACTTTTAAGAACAAACATTCATCACCAACAGATACATATCAACACAGATCAGATAGCAGAAACACAGCAGAACAGATCAGATATTTCATACCCCTTGCTTCAGCAAACCCTAGTTTGCATACGCGCTTTTACTTCACTGATGTCGCGTATATACGCGCTTCCGTCCACACAAACCAGCGTATACCTCAGTGTATATTTTATTGCGCATACGCGTTTTTACTTCAGAGAAGCCGCGTGTATACGCGCTTCCACCGCGGCGAAGTAGCGTATAGATCTTCAACCACACAGAAAGAAAGATACTTCTTCTCAAATCAAGATTCACCAGACTAACCCTATCGTACGGATGTTCGCCTTATCACACATCTAATCACTCCATAAAAACGCATCTAGCAACATGTATACATTTCAGATCTAGATATCTGCTTACCTATTTACTGAGCTTCAATAGATTCGTATCTATCATCAAACCTTACCCTTTCCATACGTATATACTTCACAGAGCTTCACGTAGAAGTATTCATTCAAGCTCAGACATCTTGCACCCACACTCATGTCATGCACAATGAATTTGTTCTCCTTATATAGGTTTATCCTTTTTTCAATACCATGAGCCCCTTTTTCAATACCATGAGCCAAAACAATACCATGAGCCCAAAACTATTTGGACGGGGTCAATTAGGCGGATCATTACCCAATACCATGGGTCAATACCATGGTGGTTACCCTTGGTTTTGCACTTTTTGAGCGCTTTAGCCCATACGCGACTTGGCACGTTCTTGTCCGCGTGCATACGCGACTTTCCCTAGGCCAATCCGCGTATACCAAGAGACATACTCTTTTTCATCATAGATTGAGCACTTGCTGACTTCTTTTCTTCACTGCCTTCTGTACTCACTATAGATACATCAGATTTAGTTCATCAAACCATATTCTATCAAGCACAACTTCATCAAGTAAGTTGTCATCATCTTCATTAAGAGGGTTGCCATTCAATGACAACACTTAGCATCATATTTCTAACTAACATCATATCACATCAGACACTTAGCATCATATTGCTAACAAACATCATATCACATCAGATTTACATCGTTTACCAAGTCCATCAAGTCAAGCATAACTTCATCAGGTGTATTGCCATCAAGGACAACACATGTCAACTGTCACATGTCTTCATCTTCATTCAGTGGGTTGCCATCAAGGACAACACTCTGCATCATATTTCCAACATACCAAACTATTTTTCTTGGGTATTGTTTCTATTGTAAAAAATTTGGGCATCAAGCTCAACATTGCAAGGCTCACAAGAATGAAGCACCAATGTTGAAAGATCAAACAAACAACCTACGTGGTCCTAAAGAGAAAGGACAAATAATAACTTACAATTCCTTTGATCCTTTGGCTAAGTTTGATCTTTCTTGCTCATTATGTAATAATTATGATCATAATGAACAAAATTTCCCTCTCAAAGGGGAGTAAGATAAAAGCGTAAATCTCAAAACTGATAAATGTGGCCTAGCTCTATGTGCTCATAGTGAAGAAAATCATTAGTTCGTTGATAGTAGATGCTCAAGACATATGATAGGTGACCAAAAGAAGTTTATCTCATTAAACAAGAAAAATGGAAATGTATCCTTTGGAAGTGGCTCCACTAAAATCAATGGAAAAGGAACTGCTACCCTTGTCAATGGACAAGGAAAGGCTCAAAACACCTTGCTGGTAGAAGGGCTCAAACACAATCTCTTAAGTGTTAGCCAAATTTGTGACCAAGGACATAATGTTGTCTTCAGTATAAAAATTATGAAATAAGATACTCATCCTCATGAGAACTTGTGGTGAAAGGAGTAAGAACACCAGATAATGTTTACATTCTCAGTAAAAATCCAAGGAGATAAATGTTACATAATTCAAACAGATGAAATTTGGTTATGGCACAAGTGATTGGGGCATACAAGTTTTGATAACCTGGTCAACATCAGCAAAATTAATGCAGTAAGGGACATTCTAAAAATGTGCAAGCCAAATCAAGTTGTATGTGGCCCATGCCAACATGGAAAGCAAACCAGAACTAGCCACAAAACTAAGGAGTTCTCAACATCAAAACCTATGGAAATAATTCATGCAGATTTATGTGGGCCAACTAGAACTCCAGGTCTTCAAGGTGAAAGGTACTTTGCTCTATTTGCTTATGACTATACTAGAATGATGTGGATATATTTCATAAAATATAAATCCAAAGCATTTGAATGTTTTAAGAATCTTAAAGCTCTCATTGAAAATGAGAAAGACTCTAAGATTAAATGTCTTAGAATGGATAAAGGAGGAGAATTCACGTCAAAATAATTTGATGAATTCTGTAAAGAGCATGGAATTGAAATAGAAATCTCTGCTGCTGGGAAACCCAAGAAAAATGGAGTAGTTGAAAGAAGGAACTGAACCGTTTAATAAATGGCAAGGACAATGCTACTAGCAACTGATTTGCAACCAAAATTTTGGAGAGAAGCAGTTGGGACGACATTTTATACCTTAAATAGAACTCAACTAAGACCAAATAATGAAAAAAATCCTTATGAATTATGGAAAGGAAGACCTGCTTCAGTAAAATATTTCAGGATTTTTGGAAGCAAATGCTTCATAAAAATAAACGATCCCTCACCAGGAAAATTTGATTCTAGAGTTGACGAAGGAATATTTCATGGATACTCCACGAGAAGCAAAGCTTACAAATGTTACAACAATCGTCTACAGAGAATAGTGGAAAACATTGATGTGAAGATTGATGAAGGCCTTCCAGAAAAGAGAATTGAAGATCATGAAGTTGAGCCTTTCCTTGAAGAAAGTGAAGAAGAAGAACCTGAAAAATAAGAGGAGGATGGAGAACCTCAAAGTGAACCTTCACAAACTCCTTCTAAGATCAAAATTATTCAAAAAGATCATCTGGAAGAATAGGTTATCGATAATATACATGAATGAATTCAAACTCGAAGAAGGATGACAAATGCTCCAAGAAAAGATGATGTTGCTCTATTATCTTTAATAGAACCTGAAAATTTTTCTCAGGCAAGTAAAGATCCTTATTGGATAAAGGTCATGGAAGAAGAAATGTCTCAAATTGAAAAGAATGAGACTTGGGAATTGGTACCTCGCCCAAAAGATAAAAATATAATTGCAACAAAATGGGTATTCAAAAAAAAGATGAATGAGGATGGACAAATCATCAGAAATAAAGCCAAACTTGTCTACAAAGGATACTTGCAAATTGAAGGAATTGACTTCAAAGAAACCTTTGCACCAGTAGCTCTATTGGAAGCCATAAGAATTTTTTTGGCATTTTCTTGCTCAAAAGGATTCAAGGTTTATCAAATGGATGTAAAAGCAACATTCTTGAAAGGAGATCTCAAGGAAGAAGTTTATATGAAGCAAATAGAAGGATTTTATCTTGCTGAAGGAAAAGACTTTGCATGCAAACTGAAAAAAGGCCTTGTATGGCTTAAAACAAGCCCCTAGAGCATGGTATGCAAAGTTGGACCACTATCTAAAACAAGAAGGTTTCAAAAAGGGAGTAATAGGTAGCAATCTCTACATGAAGATGGACGAGGAAAAGCTTCTAATCACTCTTGTATACGTTGGTGATCTAATCTTTGCTAGAAATGATGATAAGATGAGTCATGAATTTGCTCTAAATATGTCCAAAAGGTTTGAAATGCCAATGATTGGTGAGCTGTCTTATTTTCTTGGGATACAAATATCTTAAACCTCTGCAGGCATGCTTATATCTCAAGCAAAATATCTTAAAGACATGCTCAAAAGATATGGGATGGAAGATTGTGCACCTATGAGCACATTGATGACCACAGATTGTAAATTAAGTAAAGATGATGATACCCCTCTTATAGATGCGAATCTTTACAGGTCAATAATTGGAGCTCTCCTATACTTAACTGCTACAAGACTAGATATTATGCAAGTAGTAGGAATGGTAGCAAGATTTCAGTCAAATCCTAAACAATCCCATCGAGAAACAGTGAAAATAATTCTTAGATATCTAAAAGGAACGATTGATATGTTCTTTGGTATCCTAAGAGTTCAACTCTTATTATGATAGATTACTCTAATGCTGATTGGGCTGGAAGCATGGATGATCAAAAAAGTACCAGTGGAAATGCATTATTCATGGGAGATTTTCTTGTATCTTGGCTGAGCAAAAAGCAATCATCTATATCTCTTTCTATAGTTGCAGTCGAATATATAGCTGTTGTTGATTCTTGTACACAAATTCTAAGGATGAAGGAAGCCTTGAAGGATGTCAACATAGAAACTAAGAAACCAATCAAAAAATTTTGCGACAACACTAGCGCCATTAATCTTTCAAAGAATTTGATAATGCACTCAAAGACCAAACATATTCCAATCAAATATCATTTTCTCCGTGAACAAGTTCCTGAACAAAATATCAAGTTGGAATATGTCAATACAAAGGAACAAATCACAAATATATTTACAAAACCCCTTCCCTGAGAAGCATTTGAATATCTTTGTCAAAAGATGGGGGTCATTGCGCTTGCCTCACATTAAAGAAACCAAGTAAAGGAGAAGCGTAATAGGGGGAGCAACATGACAGGGGGAGTACATTGGCACCCCATTTTCCATTGATGTCAAAGGGGGAGAAAAAGGTGGAATATTTCCATCAATGGAAAAGGGGATATTTTTAATCTAGGTTGTCATTGATGTAAATATAGAAATAAGATGCTAGATGATGATTGAAGATGACATGAAGACATATATCACTATGGCACGGTAACCTTATTATGAAGGAAGTTATGATGAAGAATCAAAGAAGCCCAAGACACTCTGCCCTCCCCCCATTTCTGCACCAATACATGACCAGTCACATTGAAAATTATTTTTCACTACCTTGAAGGTAAAATTTCTCTATGAAACCTTCACCATCATATAGAGCATAATTTTCCCTTTCCAATGAGCTAGTACTTGGCCCGAAACTCCAAGTATTCTAGGAGAAATTAATTTTTGAATATTATATATCCTATTTTTGACATAAAACCGACCTATGCCCTATCCCTAATGTCAGCCTCCCTCCAAGGGCCACATCGCCTCATTTCACATCATAATGCGTATAAATAAGACCTCAGATCTCATTTCTTTTCAAGGAATTTCGGTGAAAATACACAGCACAGAAGATCACAGTTCACAACTCGTGAACTTAAAGACACCGAAGAGAAAGAGCCAAGGAAAAAGGGTTACGGGTGGTTCTGGAAACTTTGATTTGGGAATAATATTGATTTTCTGACTTCTATTACAACACCTTGATTCAATACCACAAAACCTTCAGACCAACACAAGGATATAAGTTCTTGCAACCTTCAAAAGAGATCTTTGTGACAGGTAGCTACAACTCAGACTATCCCACAATTAATCACAGAACTCAGACACCTTTAGCACCTCAGAATTGTGTCACAGTTGGGAGCTCGGTCACTTACAACAGATCTGTGGTATATTCTCTGTGGAAACGTTCATTATATCTGTGCCTCATACCAAAAGATAGCTCAAGATTTTGGCTATTTCTGTAGACACCTTCAATTCAAGCTACAGTCATCACCACAGGCATCACAAAACCAAAAATTATTAATATACCCTCAGACCTGGTACAGTGGCTTGATTGGAGTTAATTTTGGTGCAAAATTATAGTATTAAAACTCGGTATAGCAGTCTCGATGAAGCTTTTGATCTGTGGACTATTTAAACCTTTAGGACTCTACCTGTTGCAGCCTCAGAGTTGTGTGATGTATAATAAGATTTGGATGTTGTGACAGTGATGAAATCGATGGCATAACTCTGAACAGTGAAGTAACAAGCAATGAGGCATTAAGTGTTATGAAGCTATAGGACATATGAAGCATTGAATAATGCAGAATATTGTGAATATATTCAAGTAACCAAGTAAGTACATTACTCATTTTATCAAGACTAAAGGATTGGTGTCCTAGAGGTTGGAGCCTCTAAAAGTCAAGGTTGGTGCCTTGAGAAGATAGGGTCGAAGCCCTAAAGGTCGGAGCCTCATCAAAGTCCAAGTTGGTGCTTGATTCATTGAAGGGTTGGTGCCCTCACACATCTATTTTAATCAATTATTTGAAAAAGGATTGAAGTTATTATTAATCCTTAATAATATTATTATTATACACCTCTCTGTATTTAATTGTGAAAAATATAAGTGGCAAAAATCAACAGTTGAAAAGAAATATTGATTCACCCCCCTCTCAGTATTTCCAATAGTTTCCAGTATTTCAATTGGGAAAACTGTGGAGGGATCAATATTCACCTTGTGCTTTCATTTCAGTCTTCCAGGGGTAGCATTGTGACATCCGGCATTAGGCCATCATTATACACCTCCATGCAGCAGTAGTTCCTGTAGGAATTACACATTCCAACAGTGTAGGGTCAGAGGAGGAAGGAGTTTCCAAATATGGTAGCTTGGAATCCTGTGAGGGATCATCCCCTCACTTTGGTGAGATTATTTCCATCAGCTATGAGCTATATTTCATCATCTAGCAGCAGGCTACAACTTCAACCCTCTTGACAGCGCAGTCACTTTCACCAGCTGTGCATTTCAGTAGCTGCAACTTGGGAGGAGGAAAGAGGAGCTAAATCTCAAGCTTCTAGCTTGGGCATCGGGAGAAGGGAACAACCCTTCATGCATTGAGATGATTGTGTATTATTGCAGCCCTTTTTATCTTTCAATTCATGTTATAGATCTGCATACCCAACAGTGATGTATTTCAAGCCCTAGGAGGGTGATTTTCCAAGGTGAGCCAATCTGGAAATCCTTTCTGGGTTATTTTGGGTTTTCATCATAGAGTTCAGATTCCAAATCCCAACATTTTTTGAGCTTCAAAACAGCCTGATATACACATCCATTTTCATCTATCAGTTACATTTCTAGCATTTCCAGCAGGGACAACGCAGTATGGCATCCAGCAGATCAACAATTATGCAGTGCTTTCAGTGAGAGGACTTGAGGGTCACTCTAGCCATTTCTGTCAGCTTGAGTGTTGCTGTTTTTGATAATTTTTTTACATTGTATTTCACCTCCTTAATAATAAAATGACTCAGTTGTTCTGTCTATTTTTATGGTGTATTTAGTTTATTTCCATATTGTTGTAGTTTCCATCTATTGTGTTGTGTATCACTGTCTTTTCCTATTTTTGGATATTACAGATGATGGGAATTTCACACACCCAAAATTTACCCCCCCCTTACTTAGAGTGTGGTGAGAGGACAAGGAGGCTGACCCTCGCACTAATGAATAAGTTTTCAACATCATCGGCCACGCATTCAGATGCCCTTTGTGTTTATCACCCCTATCAGGGATGTCTCTTCCGAGGCCACGATCCTATTGAATTCTAAGAGGAGGGAATATTTTGAAGTAAAAGGCCAGTCGTTTAGAAATTCCTGACCTTGGTAATCATTGCCCCAATTAGCTAATTTGTTAGCCACCTTATTACCTTTAGGATCCACATGCTTCATGATTACATACTCAAAGGATGGGAGCCATGAATTGATATGTTCACCTACAATCTCAAGTCTCCAGCTTTTTATCACCCTTTCTAGAGGGGATCCATTAATTAACTTTTGTAGCATAGATATTTCAATTTGAGAATCTTGAGTGACCTGTAGTTTTACCAATCCCATTTTAGCTAAAAATTTTAGCCCTCTCTCCAGCGCCAGGAATTCAACCACATTATTGGTACGAATTCCGTGTGAGGCTGCAAAAAACTTCATAACTTGCCCCTTTTCATTACGAATTACACCCCCTAGGCCATCCAGACTGAGGTTGCCTTTGGAAGCACCATCAAAGTTTAGTTTAAAAAACCCTAGCGAGGGATAGAGGAAGGAATCAGGCGAGCTACCCCTCATATATGGAGGTCCAGCAGGTCCCGAAGCAAGAGGATATGGGCTAAAATCTAATGTCTTTAGGATGTTGATCTCCCTACCTTAAGATATTGATTCTTTGATGTTACACTTTATTTTCTTCCACAGTTGATCGATATAAATGGTCTTTGAGTGAAATACTGCCTTGTTTCTTGCTTTCCAAATATTCCAAAGGAAAAATCCCTGCGATATACACCATGTTCTATTCACTATGGGGTTATGGAATAGTGTCCAATGCCACAACTCCAGTGATTCCCTCAAAGTATTTACTGAGTGGTCTATAACCCCAAATAGTGTGGCAATTTGATCCTATATATCCTTTTTCATTAAACAAACTTAAGTAAATGGTCTATTGTTTCCTCCTCCTTGAAGCAAAGAGGGCATCGGGAAGGACCACAAAAGCCTTTTTTTCCTGATTTTGTCCCATATAATAATTTTTCCAAAAAGGATCAGGGTTCAGGCTTGCAGAGGAAAACAAAATAGAATAAGCTTCTTTGAGAGAGAACATACCTCTCATAATATGGCCCTATCTGAGTTTTTTAGGTTCTCCACTATTTAAAATAGGACGTTTCCGGAGGATCAAGACTAGAGATTCCCAATCAAAAGGTGGATCATGGGCTGGCCAATGTGCTGGGGATTTCCACTCTCTCCAATTTGACAACTGATTAGTTTCTTGCCAGAAATATTGAACCTTCTCCGCTCCCAAAAGAGTGGTAAATGCCTTGATCACTACAAGAAAAAGGGACATTGGTGAGGGTCATGCTTGTGACGGACCTTTAAGGTCTGTCACCAATGTCACATATGGAGATGGTCCTTAAAAAAGTGTCATTGTAAGGGTATATAGTGATGGTCCTTTAAGGTTCGTCACCAAAGCCATTTTCAATAACACTTTTGGTGAGGGTCATTAAAGGCCCATCACTAATTCTCTTTTTGGTGACACTTCTAGTGACGAACTTTTAATGACCCTCACCAATGCTCTTTTTGTTACTTTTGGTGACGGTCAAAAAATGTAGAAATTTGAATAACTGATATATTATTCACCGAGATTCTCTTGATCACACACTATTTTAGCTTCATGCATAATACAAAATATCTTCTACCATTGATCATTATATGCGGAAATAAAAATCAATTGCATGCACACATTAAAACCACAAACAATCACACATATGAACAAAGTATTTAATGGGAAATCTTAAAGCTGAAAACCCCAACTATCTGTATATTATATGTCATGGAGATCATGTAACAATCATAGTACAAATCTCCTCAAAAGCTCTCAGCACCACCTCCAATTGCTACACACTATCAAGCTAGATCTAGCAAAACACATGCTCCAATCTTTTGCCACTTGATAGCCAGCCTCTATTACGTAATAAATGCTATGGGATGGCTTCATTAAATAGATAAACCACCTGGCTTGTACTGCACAATCCTCATGGGCTTCTCCACCTATCTGTGTGTTGCAAATAGCAATTGTATAGTCACAACTGATAGTTAACCTGCTCTTTCACCTATCTCTGCACTGGTCTCCACTGAAACTGTCCATGCACTGAAGTTAACTGATGCATTCTTTAGTTGATTAATGAGTTTATAATTAGTGAATTAATTAATAATTAATTCACACCACTCTCACTAATTGTATCAATTAGTTAAACTAGATAAAAATAGCTCAACTATGTTTAGATTAGTTAAACTGAATACAACTCCACTAACTTCCTCAATCAACTCCACCAAACTCTGTCACATGAGTTCTAACTGAATTCTTCATGCAATAGCTCCACATAACCCTCAGGAATAGCGTAATTCCTTCTGTCAGCTCCTGTGCCACATCTGTGCACTTAACTGAAGTGCTCCAAGAGAATAAGATAATGTTTATAGTCCAAATATTATTAAGAGCTAATAATATTCGACATATCTATTTTTAGACTGGCAATCTAAAAATAGATTCCGCCCAAGATGTCTAAAAATAGAAGTCCATCTATTTTTTCCGACTTGACCAACCATCCACAAATAGCATCCTGCAACTCATAGAACATGATCCATATGTCTAAAAATAGACATAGTCTAAAAATAGACTTTGCGCCAAAAATAGCCTGCGGGCCCACTTAGTGAAGGCGACTTTTTTCCACTAAGCTCATCATCTTGTTGCAATCTCAACACTCCCTCTCAACAAGATAAGGATTATCTGCCACCCCTATCCTGCCTCTGTGGTATTCGAATTTGCTCCTGGTGAGCGCCTTCGTCAAGATATCAGCATCCTGATCCTCCATGGGAATGTATGAAAGTAACATGATCTTCCGCTACACACAATATCTGATATGATGATACCGGATGTCAATGTGTTTAGATCTATCATGAAATACTGGATTAAACGAGAGTTTGATGCAACTCTGATTATCAAAATAAATCACAGTAGGCTCTAAGTGTGAACCGAACAACCCGACCAGGATCTTCCTCATCCATATAGCCTCGCATGCAGCCAAACTCACTGCCATATACTCGGCCTCGCGAACCGAAAGCCACATCTCTCGTTCGCGCATTTAAGAAACTTCGTCACCCAATACCGAAAATCCTCCATGTGCTCTTCTGTCCGTTGGCCCCTACCCACTTCGCATCCGTGAAGCACATGCCTTCTACCTCATCCGATCGTCTGCATTTATAATCCTTATATCCTACGTTTCCGAGATATCTCAATACATGCTTGCCTACCTTCCAAGAGCTTGGTAGGCTTAACCATAGCTTGTAAAAATACAAGTTAACAAACATAGCATATGCTCACGTGTATCACCATACATAAGCGAATTCCCCACCAACTGTCGATAAATAGTGGCATCCACTACCTCCGCCGAAGTAGCATCCTCCTTCCTCCATCCACCAGGAAGAGGAGTATCAACAGGCTTGCAGCCATGCATTTTGAACTTCTCTAGTATCTCCCGGGCATACTTACCCTGAGAAACAAACATTCCACCACTACACTGCCAAATTTCCAATCCCAGGAAATAATGAAGGAGGCCCAAGTCCTTCATCTCAAACTCCTTTGCAAGATCATCCTTGCATGAGAGTATCAACAGTTCATCACTTGTCAAAATCAAATCATCTACATAAAGTACAATGATTAGCAACTTACCCTCCACCAAAATCTGGTATAGGTTCGGATCCGCCTCACTCTTGGAGAATCCAAGTTCGGTGAAATAACTGTCTATCCGTGTGTACCAAGCACGAGGTGCTTGTTTCAACCCATACAACGCTCTCTTGAGCCTGCACACATGTGACTCGCTGCTGAAGATCTCGAAACCTTCAGGCTGCTCTATGTACACCTCCTCCTCAATGACTCCATTGAGGAACACAGTATTCACATCCATCTGATGAATGTGCCACCCCATCTGCACTGAGAGAGAAAGAATCGTCCGTATGGAAGAATACCTTGTGACAGGTGCAAGGGTCTCCTCATAATCGATCCCCTCAATCTGTGAAAAGCCTCGGGCAAAAAATCTTGCCTTGTACTTATGCACACTCCCGTCAGCTGCCTGCTTCACTTTGTAGATCCATCTTGAACCCACCACTGATTTCCCCTCTGGCCTTGGGACAATCTTCCATGCACTGTTTCTAACAATCGAATCATATTCTTCCACCATGGCATCTACCCATGCAGGGTCCTTGACAGCTTCCTCAAAAGAGGATGGCTCTGTCACGATACACTTGCTCATAAGAGCCATGTATCCAGTATACCGGTCAGGTGACTGTCTCTTTCTGCGCTGTGATGTAGGTGCTCCTACAACCTTCTCAGATTCTGAGCGCCGTCACTCTCTCTAGAGTGCTTCCCCGCTCCCGATGGTTGGCCCGCCTTCGAGTGGTTTTTTCCACTCCATGAACCTCCTCTTGTGGCTGATCCACATCCTGAGGCTCATCCTTAGGAACTAATAGCTCCTCATCTGCATGCAAGTGTGGCTCCCTCTCAAGCGAACACTTCATGGTTTTCTCCTCCTGAAATTTTATATCCCGTCGCACAACAGTCTTGCGACTGTCTGGAAAATACACATGATAGTTGTGGGGCGTATCAGTGTACCCCACAAATATCCCAACCTCTGCAGTTGGCTCCAGCTTCTTCCTGGCATCCTTCATCACATGAATGTAAACAGGTGAACCAAAAATCCTCAAATGGGAAATATCAAGCCTCTTACCAGAAAACGCCTCCTCGGGTGTACTCATCCCAGGTATCCTGTGAGGACAACGGTTCTGCACATATACTGCAGTATTGCATGCCTCTACCCACAAGTGAATAGGTAGGCCCTGATCATGCAACATCGCCCGTGCAGCACCCACGATCATTCTGTTCTTCCGCTCAGCAACCCCGTTCTGCTGTGGGTTATGAGGTGCTGTGAGCTCTCTTCGAATTCCTTCTGCGCTGCAAAATTCGTTGAATTCGCCAGAGATGAATTCACCACCATTGTCACTCTTAAGAGCCTTCACCTGCTTCCCCGATTCTTTCTCAACTAGTGCCTTGAACTCACAGAACTTTGAGTATGTCTCGCTCTTCTTCTGCGTGAAGAATATCCAACACTTACGAGAAAAATCATCAAAAAATATCACATAATACTTGTGCTTTACTGTTTAAGCTACTGAGAAAGGTCCACACATGTCTGTGTGAATTCTCTCAAGGATCGTCGTGGCGCGACTATCCTTCTCGTGAAAGGTGGCTTTCACAAATTTTCCCAAGGTACATCCCTTGCACTGATCTGACTGCGCAAGAGTACCCTTAGGAAATGGTACCGATACCGGTCACACTGTATCTACCATCATCGCCCATCTTGATGTGCACTCCAAGATCTTTCTCATACAGATCAGTAAACAAATATCGATCTCTTGTCATGTGAAAATACGCACCATTGTCAATAAACCACACTGAAATCGTCATAATTGAGACCAAGCATGCAATCAGTGAAAAATCTAGCTCAAACTATGAGGCTAAGGCCTTTCCAGCTGCAGTCCTAGCAGCCTGCTTATTTTTCTTCTTCTGTGGAAAATTTGTGGCGTAATGTCCGTGTTGGTGACAGTGAAAGCACTTCACCTTGGACATGTCTTACTTCTTTCCTTTCGCACCGGAATGAGAAGCTTTCTTGCTCTTCCCCTTCTTTGATTTGGTATTCAAAGCAAAATTCTCTTCATCAGATTTCTTTGATGAAGATCCTTCCCTGGTACTTCGCCTTATCTCCTCTTGCACAAGATCCGACCAAAGTCACTCCCATCCTGGAAATTTCTCCCGACCATTGACAGAGTCCTGATAGGAGTGCCAAATCTTCAAAAGCCCAAGGAGAGCCAAGCTCACCAAGTCCTCGTCATCAACAGTAACCCCCACACTTCCCAGCTCATCCCTGAATTGGATGAACGTCATGAGGTACTTGGGCATATTGTCGCCTTTCTCCATTTTTATGTTCCTGAGTTTATCCTTGAGCGCCAACTTCCTCTGATCGCTCTTTCTTTGGAATAAATCTGTCAAATATTTCCACATCAAGAATGGAGAAGCCTTACCATGAAGGCTGGATACTATGTGATCCTTCACACCTTCCAACAGAATCCTTCGACACTTTGCTATCTTCTTTTGCCATGCGTCAAGTATGACAACATCACTAGAAGTAGGCTTTGGAATTTCTGCATCTATGAACTCCTTCAACCCATTGTCATCCAGCACCGCCTCCATCCTGTCCTTCCATGAAATATAATTCAAGCTTCCCTTAAGGGCATAATCCAATCGCAATCCGTTGAAAGACATCTCAACTTCGATACCAAGAAAACACTGCTGCAAATTTGAATTCCACTAGCAAAAAACTCAACCGCTTCAATGTTTTGCAATTTCTCCAATGATCAATATAAATTTGATACCATGTAGAAATTTGAATAACTGATATATTATTCACCGATATTCTCCTGATCACACACTATTTTAGCTTCATTCATAATACAAAATCTCTTCTACCATTGATCATTATATGCAGAAATAAAAATCAATTGCATGCACACATTAAAACCACAAAAAATCACACATATGAACACAGTATTTAATGGGAAAGCTTAAAGCTGAAAACCCCAACTATCTGTATATTATATGTCATGGAGATCATGTAAAAATCATAGTACAAAGCTCCTCACAAGCTCTCAGCACTACCTCCAATTTCTACACACTATCAAGCTAGATCTAGCAAAACACATGCTCCAATCTTTTGCCACTTGATAGCCAGCCTCTATTGTGTTTTCAATGCTATGGGATGGCTTCATTAAATAGATAAACCACTTGGCTTGTACTGCGCAATCCTCGTGGGCTTCTCCACCTATCTGTGTGTTGCAAATAGCAATTGTATAGTCACAACTGATAGTTAACCTGCTCTTTCACCTATTTCTGCACTGGTCTCCACTGAAACTGTCCATGCACTGAAGTTAACTGATGCATTCTTTAGTTGATTAATGAGTTTATAATTAGTGAATTAATTAATAATTAATTCACACCACTCTCAATAATTGTATCAATCAGTTAAACTAGATACAAATAGCTCAACTATGTTTAGATTAGTTAAACTGAACACAACTCCATTAACTTCCTCAATCAACTCCACCAAACTCTCTCACATGAGTTCTAACTGAAGTATCCATGCAATAGCTCCACATAACCCTTAGGAATAGCATAATTCCTTCTTTCAGCTCCTGTGCCACATCTATGCACTTAACCGAAGTGCTCCAAGAGAATAAGATAATGTTTAGAGTCCAAATATTATTAAGAGCTAATAATATTCGACATATCTATTTTTAGACTGGCAATCTAAAAATAGATTCCGCCCAGTATGTCTAAAAATAGAAGTCCATCTATTTTTCCGACTTGACCAACCATCCAAAAATAGCATCCTGCAACTCATAGAACATGATCCATATGTCTAAAAATAGACATAGTCTAAAAATAGACTTTGCGCCAAAAATAGCCTGCGGGCCCACTTAGTGAAGGCAACTCCTTTCCACTAAGCTCATCATCTTGTTGCAATATCAACAATGTTTGTCATCATTGATCATTCCAATGAGTTTTTGATGACATTATGTGCCTGTTAATATATTTTTTGTCAAAATATATTGATTTAAGACCATTATTGTGGAGTCTTTATTATAATATTTCCAGTGCGTGGTGGTTAGAGTCATTCAATTTGTTAAGTAATTAGTGTGTATCATTTCCCTCAAGTAATGACTAGACGAATAGAGTTTTCCTATGAGTCAACACATGGTTCATATCTATTAAGTTTATTATCTAGAAAATTCCCTTTAGATAAAGTACCACTAGTGTGTGTAGGAAATATATTATTTAATACTTAATCAAACTTTTTTAATTATATTAATGAGAAATACCTAACACTCCTCAACAATCTGGGCACACCTTAAATTAATGCTTTGGCACACACTAAAATTTCTTAGCACCTCGCATGTCTTGGAACATCTTGTCATGAAACTGACACCCAAGCACATGGTCGCATGTGCTAGCACAACATAGAACTCTCTTAGCATGTTTTGGCATGCATGTAGTCCCTAACATTCCCTGGAACACCATGGTTGCATGCATTGACATACATTATAACTTAGCACACAATGCCACTTGGCATTTATTGGGACCTATTATTAGTGTGCCTAACATGTCCATTTTTAAAAATATAACGTACCAACTTATTAACACTCTTATGTGTTCATTTCATTTCATTTTATCTTGGTTATTCCTTTTTTTTCCTTGACACTTCTTGACACATATTGACATGCCCTGGCACCCTGCACATCCTTAGCACCTGGCATGTATTGTCATACCTTGGAACTATTTGGCACATATAATTAGCACACCTTGGAACTCCCTAGCACACTTTGGAACTTCTTAGTATGCCTTGATGTTCCATAGCATGCCTTACCAATTCTTAGCATACCTTTTGACTCCCTCCCTGGCATGATAGCTAGCACTCATTAACACTGGTCCTTGGCACATGTTCCTCATATTCATTAACTTCCATGAATTTTGACCTAGTGCTCCCTTCATGTTTTGTCCTATTACTCCTTAACACACCTTAACATGCATTAGCACTATTGAGCACACCTTAGCACTCTTCAACATGGCCTTTCACTTCATAGCATGCATAACACTCCTTGACACATATTAGCGCTTGGCACGTGTTGGCGCTTAGAAAGTATTAGCATGTATGGAATACGTTGAGATGCCTTGGTATTATTTGGTTTGGTTTAATATTAGATTTATTTGAGATCAATTTTTGGAAATTAAATGAGAATCAACAAAGGAATACTTGGCACTTAGAATGCACTAATACTTTACACTTGGCACCTATTGGCATCTAGTTTTGGTGTGCCTAGAATGCCCCTATTGGAAAAGGTAAATTGATGAATTATTAACCCTCTTATGTGTTCATTTACTTTTATTTTAACTTGTTTCTCCATTTTGTTGCCTTGACAGTCCCTGGCATGCATTGACACACCCTTGCACATCTTGGCATGCCTTATCACTTGGCACATTTTAGCATGTTTGACATGCCTTTGCACTATCTGGCACATCTTATCATTCCCTAGCATGCCTTGGCACTCATGTCCTCACAGCTAGCCTTTACATTTTTTCATGACTTGGAGACTCTATCAAGTCCTTGGCTACTGCAATTCATGTGAAAATATTGGCCTACTTCAACTGCAACAACTTGGCCAATTGCACCTACTATAAGTAGATTGTGCCTTGTTCACCTAAGAATTGCATATAACTCATCTTATGCCACTCATGTCCAAGCTCAACTTGTCCCACTTAACTAGTTACCAAGATAAGGATCACATGATCTAGCCATGGCCATAAAACAACTAAGCAACATAGCTTACACAAAAAATATTTCACATGTATGTTCGGTTCATATAAACAATAGAACATTAACTGAGAGTTTTCAAGAACCACAAGATGCACAAGCCACACAAGATATAAGTTAACACAAGTCGAGTGCCGCAAAACTTATACACAACAATGTACAATATGCAAATATCTAGAATAGTTTAAAACATGAGCATGTAGCCAAAGTGTGCCACATCTTGCTTAAAAAAAATAGCTAAAGGAAAAACAATGTTGTGCCTAGCACAAAGTGATTTCCCTTTGTCTAAAAATGCTATGTCATGCCTCGTATAACAATCATAGGATTGCCTCCTGTAAATCATATTTTGAACTTCTCCTAACACACTTCATCCTCAGCACCCTTGAAGTCACTGACACTCCCTAGAACACACCCTTATTCATTCCTTTCCACGAATATTTACCTAGTTATCCCTTGATATGCCCCGACACTCCCTAACACTCTAATTCAACATGCATTTCCATTGTCTAAAATGAGTTAACATGCATTTTCATTCCTTTTCATGCCCTGGCTCTCCCTAGCTATCATGCCCTCACAACTACACTTACTTAATTTGCCACTTGGGAACCCAACCAAGCCCTCGCTTGACTACAAGAGCTTGAACAAGTTACGGTTACTACAACTGGACTATGTTGTTGAATTGTGTAACTTGGTAGGTACTCCACAAACCTAGTGAGATGGGTTTGTGTGATTTTGGTCACAAAAGGCTTTGTGGGCAAAGAAGCAAAAAAAAAGGATTTTGGACCCAAGATGGGGTTTAAAATATAAAAGAAAATTAAAAAGGGAAATTAACATTTCCTAAGGTCTAAGTGGATAAAACATGTAAGTTCTATAGGATTCCTAAGAGGTCTAGGAAAAACCATTTAAGGAGGCCATAGGATGAAGGAAATAACATCAAATGAGAAGGAGCTCATTTGATCAAGGGGGAAAAGAGAGATGTAGTCCTAAAGATGCCATGATTATTAGCATGTTGCGCATTCATTAAGATACCTCAGTATGATTTGTCATGGTTTAATATTAAAGTTATTTGAGATCAATTATTGGAAAGTAGAAGAGAAGTAACAGAGGATGATTTGGCACTTATAATGCACTAACACTTGGAACTTGACACTTATTTTCACCTAGTGTTGGTGTGCATAGCATGCCCCTCATCGAAAATCTAAATTGATGGCTTATTAACCCTATGATGTGTTCATTTCCTTTTATTTTAACTTGTTTCTCCTTTTTGTTGCCTTGATAGTCCCTGACATGTATTGTCACACCTTTGCACATCTTGGCATGCCTTAGTAATTTACACATCTTGGCATATTTGACATGCCTTCAAACTATCTAGCACATGTTAGAATTCCCTAACATGCCTTGGCACTCATGCCCTCACAACTAGCCTTACGTATTTTCACGACTTGGGAACCCAATCAAGTCCTTAGCTACTACAGTTCATGTGACATTGGTCTGCTTCAGCCATAACAAATTGATCAATTGCACCTACTACAAGTAGATTGTGTCTTTTTCACCTAAGAACTTCCTATACCTCATCTTAGGCCACTCATGTCCAAGATGGAATTTACCCACTTAAGAACTTACCAAGATAAGGATCACATCTAGTGATGGCCATAAAACAACCAAGTAACATAGCTTACATAGGCAATATTTCACGTGTATGTCCAGTTCATATAAAAAATAGAGAATTAACTGAAAATTTGCAATAACCAAAAGATACAAAATACACACAAGATATAAGTCAGCACAAGCCGAGTGCCCCAAAAACTATACAAAACAATGTACAATATGAAATTTTCTAAAATAGTTTAAAATATGACCATTCTGCTAAAGTGTGCCACATGTCATATAAAAATAATAGATAAAGGCAAAATAGTATTGTGCCCAACACAAAGTCTCCCTTTGTCTAAAACTATTTTTTTGAACCCCTTATCGCAATCATAGGCTTGCCTCTTGCAAATGCTATTATGAATTTCTTCTAACACACTTCATCCTTGGAAAACTTGAATTCACTGACACTCCCTCGCACACACTATTATTTGTTCATTTCCATGCATTTTGACCTAGTTCTCCTTTGTGATGCCTCGACACTCCTTAACACTCCTCAATATGCAATAACATTGTCCAGCATGTGTTAGCAAGCCTTTTCAGTCCTTGGCATGCCCTAACCCTCCCTAGTTATCATGCCCTCACAACTACACTTAATTTTCAACTTGGGAACCCAACCAAGTCCTCACCTGACTTTAGGATCTTGACCACGTTATGATTACTATATCTAGACTATGTTGTTGAATTGTGTAGTTTGGGAGGTAATCCACAAGCCTAGTGAGATGGGTTTATGTGAGTTTTGCCACAAAATTATTTGTGGGAAAATAACCCAACCGAAGGGGCCTTGGACGCGAGATGGGGTTTAAAACCTAAAAGATAAAATTAAAACAAAAAATAATATTTCCTAAGGTCTAAGTGGATAAATTTCGTAAGTTCTAGAGCATTCTTAAGAGGCCTAGCTAGGAAAAGCTATTTAAGGAGGCCTTAGTATGAGGGAAATAACATCAAGTGAGAAAGAGCTCATTTGATCAAGGAGGCCAAGAGAGATGTATTGCTAAAGTAGGTTGAGTAAGCGTTGCTAAAGGGAGGCCATGATCGTCCACCAAGAGTAAGATCATCATATGAGGGTTCACAAGAATGTCACATACCTTAATGGATTCAACATAGGAAGTAGGAAGACATATTCTTGGTTCTATTATGGCAGATCAAGCTCAAGAGAGGTGGCTCATGACAATTTGGGCATGTGATTTCAATGGTATTTCTATGTGAAGGCCACATCAAATTTTGAAATAGTAGAGAGGGTTGAGACCCTACCTTGTGGTGGTTAGTAGGTTGCAAGCTTTATGATAAATACCAACACAAATGGAGGAGATTTTGCGCTAGAATTTAGGGCCACAATATTAGTATTCATAGGTGTAATATTGACTGAGGCAACCATAATTTGAGGGTCGTAGAGATTTAAAGTTCAGATCAAGATCCAATCAAGAAATTCCCAAAATCTATGGATCCATATGAGCTAGGCCGAGTCTCTTATGGAGGAAAGAGTTGTTGTTTTTTCTATGGGTGGATAGGGCGTGTTCTAAAGAAATTAGAATATAAGTATAATTCTCTATTTAGGGAGGTTTCCTAGCATGTTCAATCCATAAGGTATGGCATTAAGACTGTGAAAAATCTGCATAGAAGAAGAGGGGTTGTGACCCTTAGATAGAGGTTAATATCTGTAATATATACCAAAAATTTGGAATATGGTTTGCAGAAGTATGTGCGGAGATAGAAAATCCAAAGGAAGGTGGAACCTGAGTAGAATATGGAGTAGAATAAATGTTTCATATGAGGAATGGATTGACATGAAGAGGAGTTGATTTTTGTGGACTGTCTAGAGAGTTTTGGACAGAGATCTAAAGTAGCCTATAGACATTTAGTCATGACTGTTAATGGATGATTTGTGACCCTAGCTCAATCATCTACAAATTCTTACAAGGATGATAAGATGAGTAGTTTATATTTTTTCATATATTGGATAACAAAGAAATTGGTACACAAGAATCGTGATTTTGAGAGGACTTCAAATCACTATTAGGTGGCATATTTGAAGAGCCCAAGATGAGGGAAATGTTGTGGGCACTAGATCAGTAAAATAATTGACTATGGTTGGGAAAATTGATGGCAATCCAAGTAAAATTGGAGGGTTGTTAAGTGATTGTCAAATAAGATCTCTAAGTCTTGTACTTGAAGGAAAACAACACTTGTAGAAGGGTAGGTATATTGGGCCTAAGGACGTGCATACTTTGAAGGACTAAAGTATCAGTTAAGTGGGCTATCCAATTATCCATAGTTCACTTTATTGCAGACGATTGCATCATTGAGAAGAAGGGAAACCTCCATATCCATAAACTTGTCATCTTGGAGAAAAACATGGAAAAAGTGGGAAAACCAAAGAGTTTTTCACAACAGAGTTGTGAACAACTGATAAAAAACCCTAAGTGTTATAAACCTTAAAGGAAAAAAGAGGTAGATAGAGGGAAATGCTTTTTGAGCCGAGTTTAGTAACCTAAAGGAGTTGAGTTCATTAATAGAGGAAAATTGAGGAGTTGCATAATGGGAGGTAAGAGGACCTGCCAGATGTGTTCAAGAAATGTGGATTGAAAGGGCTATGTGTGGCCACCATCAAAAAGTGGGTCAGGTGTTGACTTGTTCAAGGTAGATTGGTTGTAAAAGGACTAACACCAAGCCCTTGTTGTAGTTCTTGTATTAGTGTGATTGTAAAGGGCCATGATCTCTGGTACGAGTGTTATAACCTATTCTATTATAGTTTTTAATTTAACGAAGAATGGTCTGAAAAAAGTTAAAACATTTCATGTGCACTAGTTGATTCCTGGATGTGTGTAGATTTCGTTGTGCAAAGTAGATGTGTTGTGGCACTTGAGTGTGTTTGCATCAAAGCTTCTAAGACCAAACCCATATTCTCATGTGTCGTGGAAATTCAACATATGCCTTGTTCACATAAGAACTACATGTAACTCATCTTAGACTACTCATGCCCAATCTCAACTGATCCCACTTAAAAAGTTACCAAGACAAGCCTCATCACATCCAATTGTGGTCATAAAACAACTCAGCAACACAATTTACATCTTGACATGTCTTAAATTACTTAGCATTATGTGGCATGTGTTAGCATCCCCTACATTCCTTGATATGATTTTACACTCCCTAACACACCCTATCACTTCTTGACATGCCTTGGTAGTTTAACATACCTTGGCATTGCATAGTATATAACCTTGTCACTCCCTCCTTAACAGACCTATAAATCATCGACACTCCCTATCACACACTCTCATTCATTAATTTCCATGCATTTTGATGTAGTGCTTCCTTGTGTTTACCTAACACTCCCTACCATGCATTGGCACACCCTAAGATCTGTAACATCTTGGCATGCCACCCTAGTACTCTAGCATTCCTTGGCACTACCTAGCATACCTTATAACTCTCTCCTTAGCACACCTAGAGCTCATTGAAACTCCCAGTCACAAAATCTTATTCATTCATTTCCATGCATTTTTACCTAGTGCTCCCTTGTGTTTCCATAGCATTCCTTAACACTCCTTGGCACGTGTTGGTACACCCTAGCACCTAGGACATCTTGGCATGTCACCCTGGCCTCTAGCATGCCTTAACACTATCTAGCATACCTTTTCACTCCCTCCTTAGCACACCTGGAACTCACTGAATTTTCCTATCACAAACTCTTATTTTTTCATTTCCATACATTTTGACATAGTGCTCCCTTGTGTTTCCTTGGCACTCCTAGTTAACACTTCCTTGCACGCGTTGGCACATCTTGGCTGCATGATGCCATAACACTTTAGCATTCCTTAGCAATGCCAAGCATTCCTTGTAAATCCTCCTTAGCACACTTGGAACTCGTTGAAACTCCTTGTCACACACTCTTATTCATTCATTTCCATTCATTATGATATAGTGCTCCTTTTTGTTTCTCTAGCACTCCCTAACACCCCTTGGCACACATTAGCACACCCTGGAACTTGGCACATTTTGGCATGCTTTCCTAGAACTCTATCATGGCTTGGAATTTCCTAGCATACCTTGTCACTCCCTCCTTAGCGCACCTATAATATGCTAACACTCCCTATCACACACTCTTATTCATTCATTTCCATGCAATTGAAACTAGTCCTCCATTATGTTTCCCTGACACTCCCTAGCATGCGTTGGTGCCAAACCCTAGAACCTAGCACATATTGGAATGCATAACATGCCTTGAAAATTTCTAGCATGTGTTAGGACTTCCTGGGATTCCTTGCACAACTTGGCACTCCCTAGTTTTCGTCCCCTCATATTAGATAACCTTACTTTTTTTGCAACTTGGGAACCCAACCAAGTCATTGAAAAAATAGTGTTGTGTCTAGCACAAAGTCTCCCTTTGTTTGAAATTTCTTTGTCCATCCCCTTATCACAATCATAGGCTTTCCTCCTGCAATTCATATTATGAAATTATCTTAATACACTTCATCCATGGGACACCTGGAATTCACTGACACTCCCTTACAAACACTCTTATTCATTTTTTTCCATGCACTTTGAACTAGTTCTCCCTTTTGATGCCTTAACACTCCCAAACACTCCTTGTCATGCATTAACACTAACTGGCATGTATTAGCTCACCTTTTAATTCACTGGGACACCCTAGAACTCATTAATTGTCATGTCCTCATAAATACCCTTATTTTTTTTAGAGTTGGGAACCCAACCAAGTCCGGCCTCAACTACAACAACTTGACCAAGTTTCATTTACAACAACTAGACTATGACTTGTTCAGCTAAGAATGGCTTATAACTAATTTTAGGTACTCATGGCCAATATTAACTCATCACACTTAACAAGTTACCAAGTCAAGGCTCACATCCAATCGTGGCCTTAAAACAACTGAGAAACATAGTTTACATCTTGACATGCCATAACATTTGGAATGTCTAACAATCCCTTGGCACTATGTGGCATGTGTTAGCATCCCCTGCATTCCTTGACATGATTTAGATCTCCCTAACACACCCTATCATTCCCTAACATGCCCTAGAACTATATCATGCCTTGGCATTTCCTAGCATATAACCTTTCATTCCTTCCTTAACACAATTGGAACTCACTGACACTCCCTATCACACACTCTATATTTGTTCATTTCCATGCATTTTGAACTAGTTCTCCCTTATGTTTCCGTCGAATTCCCTAACACTCCCTGACACACATTGGCACACCTTGGAACTCACATATTAGCATTCCCAAGCATGCCTTGGCACTCATGTCCTCACAACTAGCCTTACTTGGGAACCTTACATTCCCTGGAACACCTTGGCACTCCCTAGCTGTCATACCCCCATAGATAGCCTTACTTTTTTTGCAACTTGGGAACCCAACCAAGTCATTAGAAAAACAATGTTGTGCCCAACCCAAAGTCTCCCTTGCTCTGAAATTCCTTTGTCCACACCTTATCACAACCATAGGATTCCCTCTTGAAATTATTATTCTGAACTTCTCCTAAACCACTTCATCATTGGGACACCTGGAATTCATTGATACTCCTTGGCACACACACTTATTTGTTTATTACCAAGCATTTTGACCTAATTATCCATTGTGTTCCCATGGAACTCCCTAACACTCCTCAACATGCATTGACATTTTTTTCCATGTTTTATCACACCTTTTCGTTCATTGGCATGCCTTGGCACTCCTTAGCTATCATGCCCTCACAACTACCCTTACTTTTTTTAGACTTGCGAACCCAACCAAATCCTTCCTTGAATAAAATAGCTTGACCAAGTTACAATTACTACAACTATATTATGCCTTGATCACCTAAGAAATTCCTATAACTCATCTTAGGCTACTCATTTCCAATCTCAAGTCATCCCACTTAACAAGTTACCAAGTCAAGGCTCACATCCAACCGTGGCCATAAAACAACTAAGCAACATAGTTTACATCTTGACATGCCATAACAACTAGCACGTTTAACACTCCCTTAGCACTATGTGGCATGTGTTAGCGTCCCCTACATTTATTGGCATTTTTTTTCACTCCCTAACACACCCTAGCACTCCTTGACATTCCCTAATACTTTAGCATTCCTTGGCACTGCCTAACATATAACCTCGTCACTCCCTCCTTAGAAGACTTGGAACTTGTTGACACCCCCTATCATTCACTCTTATCGATTAATTTCCATGTATTTTGAACTAGTTCTCGCTTGTGTTTCTGTGGAACTCCCTAACACTCCTTGACACACATTGGCATACCCCGAAACTTGACACATCTTGGCACGTCGCCCTAACACTCCAACATTCCTTGGAACTACCTAGCATACCTTGTCACTCCCTCCTTAGCACATCTAGAACTCATTGACACTCCTTGTCACACACTCATTCATTTACATGCATTTGAAACTAGTGCTCCCTTGAATTTCCTTGGCACTCCATAACACTCCTTGACATGCATTGGCACATCTTAGAACCTAGTAGATATTGGCATGTTTCTCTAACCTCTAGCATACCTTGTCACTCCCTCCTTAACACACCTAGAACTCACTGACACTTTATGTCACAAACTATTATTTTTTCATTTCCATGCATTAATTTTACCTAGTGCTCCCTTGTGTTTCCCTGACACTCCTTAACACTTCCTATCACATATTGGCACACCCTAGAAATTGACACATCTTGGTCGCATGCCACCCTGACACTATAGAATGACTTAGCGCTACCAGCACACCTAGCCACTCTCTCCTTAACACACTTGGAAATCACTGACACTCCATGTCACACACTCTTATTCATTCATTTCAATGCATTTTTATGTTAGTTTCATCATTTGTTTTAACATAAAGAAAGAACCGCAGAGGTTTAAAACCATAACTCTAGAATCAACTTCCGAGTGGTGTAGATTTTGCATAAAATATCTATTTGGGGCACACAATAAGTCCATTTGAAAGAACTATATTTAGGATTACAACTTTTGGCTGGGCCTAGGGAATGACATGAAAACCTCTAGACTCATAAATGGCCAAAAAACATCATTTAGGGCCTACAAATGACCCTAGAAGTTCGAGACCCAAAAAACCATAGAAAAACTTATAAGAAGATAAAGAACCATTGAGTTAGTGGAATAGGTTGGTGGCCATCAATATCCACTTGGATTAGAGTTCCACATAAGTTTAGGGTGGAAGGTAAGTTATGGTTGCATTTTTATAAACAACACCTCTTAAGATCCCATTGGAAGTACCACCCCCCCCCCCCCCCCCCTGACTCTCCATTCTGATATAGGCCTTACACCAATGTAAAGGTTGCGGGTGAATATGATTCTAAATCAAATATTCCATTTTCTTTGCCTTGAACCTTATATTTAATGTGGAGCTACTTCAACCATATTTCCCACATCTCATAGACACCTCATGTTCCTCCTTTGGCATACGTGTCTCACTAGAAGCCATATTCAACAAAAGTTTCCCCACTTAATGAAGGAACTTGACACAAAATGGACCACTTATTCATAAGGGGGGACAATTGATTCAATATAATACTAGTGACCACCCACTTGTTACATTGATTCAACATTATTCCACGTCTTGGTAGTTATATTATAGTGTTTAACTTCTGGTGCATTTTTTTGGCATTTCCCTTGCATTTTTGGCATTTGTCATAGGCTAAAGACACATAGTATGGATTCCAATGGTCCAAGAAATGTACTAAATGGTGTTTTCATGCAAAATTTGTAGCCTTGGTAAGTTGAAATATCAATTAGAATATTTGGGTCCACATTCTTATTGGCACATCATTTCCTAGGGCTAGGGTTTTGGATATTAGGGTTTTTTCATCTTAGGACATCATAATTTATGTTCAAAGGTAGTTTTGACATCTTGTAATTTTCCTTCTTATTCCTTCTTATTTCGGAGTTCCTCATCTCTTTTCCTCTGAAGCTCTTCATCACTTTCCTTTGTTTTTCCTGTTGCTTAACTCTTTGTTCAGTTTCCAAAGCCAATTGTTTCACAAGGTCATCTTGTTATGATTTAATTCTCTCTTCTTCTCCCTCCTTCACTGCTTGCTATTCTTCAATCCTCCTCTTGAGTCTGTCTGCCTCTTTTTCCAATACTTCCTTCATCTCCTTCACCTATTCTAACGCTTTCTAGAGCTTTTCAACTTCTTCTTGGAGGTTGAAAATAGGTGAAGCATGGGTCTGTTTGGCCTTCTTCTAAGGTCCTTGAATTAATTTTTCTTTAACCTCAGATGCATAAATAAGTCTCTTGAATATTTCATCATCAGTATCCCTCTCATGAGTATAAGACTACATCTAGTTGATAACAACACAATGACTAATAATCACAACTTTAGGATCATGTCTCCTAAATATTATCTCTCCAAAATGATATGATTCCAATTCATTGACCTCTTTCATGGTTTGGTTGGTGCCATCAACTCCATAGTATATGATCTTGATAGGTAAATTGGGCCATATTGACCTCTTTTCCCTCATAAGAGTACTTTTAACTTGATGAGAAAATGTCTGATATAATATTTCCAACCAAACCACTCTGTCCAAAGCATATAAAGGTAGCAAACGAGGAGCTCTCTACATAGATCACATAGATTGATCAATACTACTACCTTGTTCTAGTTATATTGATGGGTATTATTCTATAAACCATGTATTAGGTAAATGCTTATTATGTGCCTTTAGTGTAATTATGTTACATGTACTTGTTACACTAGATGCTTAATATTTAGGCATATAGCGTAACAACAATACAACCACTCTACATGCGTATTCAATGGAAATATTACTATTCATCTAGTTGGATTTATAAAAATACCCTCAAAACTCAAGCTACTCCCTTGACCTATGCCTTTCATAGTACTGTTATTGGATAAAACCCAATTTTTACATGCCTTTGCAAGGAGGGAATGACAAAGTAACTAGAAAATATGAACTAGCTCTACATCCTTTTTTTCCTCAATCTTTATCTCCTTCATCACCTGCTTAACCCACTACATCAAACACTAGATCTAAGGCTGATCCTATTAGAGACATAATCAACATTCACTATGCATACAAACCAGTTATACCATATGAAGCAAGTGTTGATTGAACCAAGTGTAGTAAGGTTGGTGGTAGTTTAGTGTGAGTAGAAGGAGTGATAGCAGTAGTGGGTGGCATAGATTTTTTAAAGACTATTGTTTATGATATTTCTTGAAGGAAGTTATTATTCCCTTATCCCTCAAGACATTGGTTGCCATGGAGACAAGAAAACTTGTTAAATCTACGTTGTCTAGGACCACTGTACCTAATAGCTTTGAGAAGGTCCTTAACAAAAGGTGCATGTTTGGGTGGGGCAACTTCCTATATGTCAGTAAGTGACTCAATCATATAATAATACCATATAAAAGGATATATCTCATGATATATGTAATTACGCCTTTATTTTTGGCATCAAAGCAAATGGGTTTCAATAGGTTCTTGAGCCCTAATCTCCCCCCCCCACCAATGACACAGTCATAACTTCAAACCAAGTTTCTTGATTGACCATAGGGTTTTAACGCAAAAATCATTCATATGGATGAGTGTTTCTCCACTAGCACAAGGTTGGGGGACGAGAAGCTCTTTTGATCAATTATTTGTTCAATTATTCGAGAGCATAACTACATATATAATAATTTCAAAATTACATATATAATAGTATCATTTTCTACTAAAACATAATTATGTATATAATAAATCATAATTACATATATAATATATGCAAGGACCAACGGAAAAATGAAAAAGGATAATTACATATATGATAAAGCATTATCGAAGAAAAGAATCAAATAAGCATAATTACACATATAATAAAGCATCAATCGAACTAAGTACTTCGACATAATGTTCACAAGAATCATCCTCTTCAACATTGAAATCCACATGGGGGAAAAAGGGCAAGAGGAATGTTCCCCTCCTAGAACAATGAAATTATTGTAAGAACTTAATTGTTCCAAAGTCGAACTCTTTGGACAAAGGAGCAAAAGAGTCTGCCCTCCCAACTAGATCATTAGGGTGACTCCATGAGAGGGAACCATTAGAGAAATTTATTGGTCGGTTTTCCGATCGGTCAGAGCTATCTCTGATTTGAAATATTCCCCTACATCTCCCCAAAAAGTGTGCAAGTGAGAGGCTTGAGGCTCTACAAGGAAGGGGATCAACCAAGCAACCACCTTCATGAAACTAGCATCCACCTTACCAGTTAATGCATGCATCTGACTCTCTAACATAATCAGTAATATCATCATGGCCTGAGATACAACAAGGAGTTGTCAAATCACCTCTACCAACATCGGTCTCCATAAAGATACGAACCATCATACCATCATATAAAAATATAGCATGGCTAAGGAAAATGATATTGGTGAAGCAGGCATAGCGGTAATAAACCTCGCCAATGCCACCCATTCTTAGGACTATAAGACAAATTTAAATTCCACCAAAGAGTGAGCACAAAACAACCTTGTATCATAGCAAGGCACCCCCTTGATGACCCCCAAAATGAGGAGCATAAAGACTAAGGATAATTCCTAATGAGAAAAAAATTTGATTGATGCGCAAAAATTTGGAATGAATCTTCACAAGAAGAGGAATTATTCAAGGAAAATGAAGTATGATTCATATAATGTTGAGACTAGACAGGAAGAGGGTACGATTGTGTATCCTGAGGGTAATATGTTGAAAAATCCATACTTCACACGGAGTGGATTTCGATGCATTTGTTTTGGAACATAATTTTTTAGTTCAATCAAATGATGGCAGGGCAGTGGAAAGTGGATGGGGTTCGGGTTCCAACGATTGAGCTAGATTATTCATGGATTGAAATCCATTCAATTAGTAGGTAAGCAGGTCAAGTTGCTTGCCTATATATTAGCTTTGTTATGGAGAGTCTATATAAGTGGTTTATACCATCCCTAGGCATGGAAATCAGTCAATGATGATTTGAAAGCAATGAGTGAGTATAGCTTCACCCCTCCCTGATAGCAAAGTATCAAAAGGTTAGGATGTTTCCCACATTCCTGGTTGAGTGAAGGAGCATCAACTGGACCATCCAAAGTTATATATTCTAGTGTCTCCAGAAAGAACTGTGTTGGCTTAGGAAAGAACTTCGTTGGTTGGGCTATTAGCTAGCCTTCTATAGCCCACACTGGCCATCCTATTGAACCCCCTGTAGGAGGCAGTAGTGATTCTTTCTTGTCATTATAAATTTTGATATGCATCATGTTATGTATTTAATACTAGATAATCCCTTTAGATATCATGACTGAATGGACCAGCTTCTAAAAAATCCCTTGAAAGTTGAAATCCCATTAATATTTTTAGTGTTGGTTGATAGTTTCTTATCATAGTCCCATCTAACAAGTTTTTAAAACTAAGATAAACTAGATCAGAATTTATGCCATATAAGCATACATTGTACTCCTTCAACTTGTTATATGCATATACCTTATTATCCCAATACAGAACCATGTGCTCCGTGTCACTGACTTTGTTTACACTGGCTTAGCCAATCTCTAATCGTGATGTTATGCATATTTTTCTAGTGACTGTCATTCTTTTTTCGCTCCAACACAGTTGAAGAATGTAAGAAAACCAGTGGCTTTTAGTGTAGGTCACCCATTATTTTTTTGTTGTTGTTGTCAAAATATATCTTATATTTACATAAATGTATTTACAAACAAAAAATCAAAAGGTGGAAGCATATATACAAGGGAGCAAATATTAGTATCCTCTTTTGTAAGACTAGCAATTGGTTGGTTTATATATCTCCTTGGAAGATACAAAAGATGCAGATTCATAATTGTATTCAATTTGCAAGGAAATATTCGAAATGGATTCAGATATTCTAGACTCGGATCTACTAGGACTCATTGTTTGTAACTGAAGTTGAAGAATTGGGTTCCCAAAAGGTCATGGAACTTTGTCAAGGAGGTAGGGACTTGGTTGTAAATACTAAATAGTATGAATTGAAATTGATATGTTAAACTATTGATTCAATTTCATTTTGTGACCCCAATTGTAGAGTAAGTTAAATGCTTTGCCTAGGATTTTTTAAATTTGCTTGGGAATTCAACACTAAAATTTCTTCTAGTTTTATAACTTGAATATATGGATCTAATGTTTTATGGGAAGGGTCAATATTTATGTGTATAGGATTGGAAAGACCATATGGAGTATCATGAATACATTGAAGTTGATGATAAAATTATTTGGTTTTGGTAGGTATTATCACTTTTTCTTTTGTTTTGCATTTGTTATGTAAGTGAAAATCCATGGATGTCCTATGTATCTACAAGGGGAACTTCATTTTACTTTGATGGAAATATTGGGATTCGAATCTTCCATTTTTATTAGTTTGTTGTCATTAATATCTTGGAATAAATTTTGATTCTTTTCTTTCTGTATGCCATAATTTCCTTGTATGTTGTAATATTTTATGAAATATATCATTAATTTGACTTGGAGCTAGTGGCACCTATAAAATTCTACTAATTAGGTGCCCACATTCTCCCTACTCTTTTGGTTGCAATTTTACTTCTATTTGGGCATGGTTGTTTGTGTTCCTCTAGTGTTGTCTCATTATTTTCTTAATGCTGGGTTTTTCCTCCTTGGGATAAACTTCTTGTACGCCTAGGTTTTGATATGTTGTTGTTTCATTTATGGTGATTAGTTTACTAGTTTTATAGTTCACTTCAATCGTTATTTATTTCTCATCTTTGTGGAGCCTCTTGCCCACACACCCCACCTTTTTATATGGGCTTCTCATGATGGTTATAGTCTCTAGCTTGACCTATTTTTATTTAGAGAATATCAATTCCAATTTCAATTTCAATTTTTCCATGGTTTGGTAGCTCAAATTAGCCATGTGTGTAACAGGGAACAATCTTGGTGATTTGGGCATGGTCCAAATTTCCATCTCGCTCAACATAACAAATTCCTGAAGTCAATAAGATTTATTTATCTTAATTATTAGGACATCAACTTATTGTGTTTACTTTTTAATTTTTACATATTTACCATAAATTATTTTTATTTACATAATTTATAAATTTTAATTAAAAAGAATTAGTTCAATACCATAATCTCCCTCCCCACTTTAATTCATTGTATATTAAAAATATTAATTTAAATTGTATATTAAGAATCTTAATTTAAATTGAAAGCAATGATTTTAAAGTTCCTAGAAAAAAATAAAACCAAACAACTTTTAAGGCTTACACTATAAAATAAAAAAAAATCCATACCCAACCCAAAATGAAGAAAAATAATTTTAGGCGGGAACATAACATAGATCTATGTCTACTAAAAGGGTTTATGAAAACCCTCTTCTGCGATGTTTTATCCCTAATAATGCACCTCATGAGCGCCAAAAATGAGCAGAGAGGTTAGAAAGAGGCGTCGTTAAATATGTACAAGGAGAAGGCCCTGGATGCTCTGGCCCTTACGCTTGTTCATGTCTAGTGGTCACACATTCAGTGGAAATTCTGACAATGGTTTTGAGTTTTAATTCCATCAACAAGGTACTCTTCCCATTATTTCTCTGCTACTGTACGCTATAGTTAGAATAACGTTTGAAGAAATAGAATAGCAACCTAGATTAATCTTAGAATATTGTTTGAAGAAATAGAATCGAAATCACCTTTGGATACATCATTGAGGGTCTATTCCAACCTAGCCACCCGTACAAACCCTCTATCTCCACCCGATCGAGCTTCTATTGTAACAGAAGATGGCCCTCTTCCACGATTTCAATTGACTCAGTCGGTCCAGTACAAGACAATCCACTCATAGCACCCCAATCTAGAATTTAACTTTGATGAATGAGGGGGAGTAGGAGGCCGTAGCAGGAGAGAGGAGATCCATAACCATGGTTTTCATGAAATCCCAGAAATTTCAGGGCCTGCTTCAATTATATCCCGCCCCAATCCTAAAACTCTCATCGCCCCATTAAAGTTCCTTCCATTGATCTGTTCACATCCAAGTGTGAAGCCCGGGAAAGAATCAGAACCCACAGTCAACATCTCCTGCCTGTAATCTCTGGAGGCTAGGGATTCATTGACGTAAAGCACTACATAACTGTAAACCCCGTTACCACCACAAGTGTATGTATTATATTGGTAATGGGACAATTTAGTACAAGCGTCCGAACTACAGGGTATGCTGATCAACATAAAGTTACAACAATCAATTTCCTTACGGTACACAAAAGTTAAAATAATTCATACTTGATTTCACATATTGGACTTAGTATTCCAATAGCCTCATTAACTGTCATTCATTGTAAAAAAGTTGGAAGCAATCTATAGTAACACACCTACTCTAATTTGCTGATACAAAGACCCTGCAATGGTGTTGTCATTAATGTGTAACAAAGCATGTTGTTAACCCTACATAGGAATGATTTTAAAAAAACCAATAAAGATAAATCAAACAAGGTCGACTATATTAAATCATATATGCATTTCACCATCTAATCAGTTAGGCTGGCAGTTTTTCGAAAGTGAGCAGATCTTCGACCATATATTTATTTGTTTATTTTATCAGATCAGTTGATTGGAACATGTTGTGTAACCAGCTCCAAAAATAGAAGAAAAGAGATATCAACGCCTTAAAAATAAGCCACTTCGAGGGGGCAACCTCCAATACATTACATAAATGAACAATTCTTGGATGATATAAATGAACAAAACCTCCTTCTATATATAGGAGTCCATGGGGCCACAATATAATCCTAGTGGGGCCACAATGTAATCCTAGCCGACCTAACAATAATAATGTAAGGGCACAATAATAAAAATATGGGGGTTACAGGGGTACAATAATAACAATAAGGGGGGCTACAATAACATAATAAGGGGCTATACTATTAATATAGGGACTTAACATGCCCCTCTCCTTCAAACAAGTGTTGTCCTCAACGCTTGATTATTTCTTGATGCTTTTGTATAAAATTCTCATCCTCCCATGTGAAGTATTTTACAGGAAATTTCTTCCGCTTGCTGAGATACTCTGAAATTGATCGTACTTGTCGATTTCTTGTTTCTATGATTGCTTCATAACTTCTTTCGATGTGATGTTGATCTTCCTGTTGTTTCATTAGATTCTGCACCAAAGTTGGGTTATCCTTTGAGAGTTGGAGAACTTGTTGTTGATGCTCGCTGTGATCTTCCACTAATTTATCATCCATATTAGCTATTATTTTATCCTTCAAACCATCCAACTTAGCCTCCATTTATGCTTTTAAACCATCTATTTCATCTTCGATTGCTCTTCGTAAGATCGAAACTTGTTGCACTTGGTACCGTAATTTTGATATCTCATACTGCAATTCTTCCTCTTCATGCATCATTGTATAGATTTATGAGGGCTTAATGGGTATGGAATTATTTTTTGGAGGCATTATATAACCCAATGCTAATAAATACTCTTCAATATGCCCTTGGAATCACTTCAAACTGCTTTTTCAAACAAACGTTATGCAATTTTAAAAAACAAATACACACCTTTTTCTTGCTTTTGAGGAGCTCGATATTGAAATTGGATTATCTATATGATTTCAGAACTTCAATATTTGAATTTAGGTACCAACGTAACCCTCTGAATTATCTTTCGAATGCCACAGGTCTGACCTGATTTGGATTCTCCAAGACAAAGTTGTGTCCAATCTCCCACAATGACCTAATTTTGGATTGGTTCAGTAGAGCAAACTTGTAGGACTTGCCACGTGTCACTGTTTCGTCCTTTGTCTCTGAAATTGATAGCCAAGAAACTAAAGTCTATTTACTTGCGACCAATTTTTACGGCACTGAAATCCATTGCCCAGAGAGAGAGTTATTCAAATTTTCCCACGATCACCTCTTTGAGATGAAATTCAGGAGCCTGAAAAAGCACTACCTTCCACAGATCATATCTCCAAAAATATTGTGAACCAAGCTCTGAAATTTTTTGACGAATTTCCTCAAGATTTCAGCTTCACACCATACGAATTTCAGATTCTGAACCTTCGTAGAAAAAAATTTATAGTGAAAATTCCACGATGACCTGTTTAGAAGCCTGAAAAAAGACCTAACTACAGATGATATCTCCGAAAATATTGCGAACCAAACTCAAAATTTTTCGAAAAATCTTCCTCGGGATTTCTAAGCTTCGCACCCTAAAAATTTCAGCTTAAAACCCTTGTGAGAAAAATTTTTATAGCGAAAATGCCACGATGACTGTTTGGAGCAGCAAAACCCTAGAATCCAAAGCTCGATACCAAATGTTGTGTAACCGGCTCAAAAAAAGAAGAAAAGAATATCAGCGCCTTAAAAATAAGCCACATGAGGGGAAACCTCCAATACATTACATAAATGAACAATTCTTGGATGATATAAATGAACAAACCTCCTTCTATATATAGGAGTCCATAGGAATACCAAATATAATCCTAGTGGGGCCATAATGTAATCCTAGCCGACCTAACAATAATAATGTAAGGGCACAATAATAACAATATGGGGGTTACAGGGGTATAATAATAACAATAAGGGGGGCTACACTAACATAATAAGGGGCTACACTATTAATATAGGGACTTAACAGAACAATCCAAGGGGCTGAAGCTGCACAGGTTGGAAGTTTGGCAACTCCTAGTGGATATCGACCAATGTGTCGACCATGACAAAGACGTGGTCGAACGCTACTAGGCTCCCTATGATGCTTCCTGCCACTATGACACCATCGTTATGTTCATACTGGATAATCATGTAACAAAACCACAGTGGTGCAACTGTCTCAACAACAAAATCACTATTGAAAAAGACCTGACCACTATACCTTCACAAATTAAGATTAAGATTGAGTCTTTACATAGAAAATTTCTTTTCACCATTGAGCCTAAGTGATTTGGCTCCCTTAATCTTTCTTTGAAGACTATATCATTGGGATGTTTTTCTCTTACATATTTTATAAGATCATTTTGATGAATTTGAGAAGGTTGAATTAAAGGTTTTTCTAGATCCTCTGGATATTTTTTTGGAATATTTAGTTCCATACCAATTATTTTTCCACTTGAGTGACATTTTCATCTTGCTAGCTGACTCTACAATAGTTATTTGTTCACATGGCTTTGCTCTTCTTGATATTATCATCCTCTCATTGAGATTTCTCACAGTCTCTAGGTTGACACGTACTACTCATTTTTTTTTTCATTTGAATTCTCTTCCACATATGCACTATTCATCTCTTGCACATTGTAGCTATGGTCTAGCTTCTATTATTTGGCTTAAAAATCTGTATGTTTGCTTGTAATTGATAGAATGTAGTTTCTAGAAGGTTGATGCTTGAATGATTAATCATTAATGTGCTATGGATGCCATATCTATCTTTATTGATGTACAAATATGTAGGTTTTCATATATTCTACAACCAATTTGGCATTCTAGATATTTTTTATGAATATAAATGCAATAAAATTTCTTTCTCTCTCTCTCTCTACACAAACACACACACACATAGAGTCCTGGGGATTTTGGAAAATGATGCTCTTGACAATCTCACTCTCAAACACTCTCTCACTCCTTTCAACCTTGGATGTGCCCTTTATTATGTGGTTTTGATTTTAGGGTTTTGATATTTCATATTAGAAATATTAACTATTTAATGTATTATAATAGTTATAATATTGTATGTGGAGTTTTATAACAAGTCTTTCTTTTCTGCGTTGCTTCACCCTAAAAATAATATTAGATCCTTACTTGAGTAAGCAAGATGTTGTATCCTTGATCCAAAATATAGCACTTTGATTAAAAAAATGATTTTCTATTGTGCTTAATAAGGAATTATATTGACAAAGGTGGTTAGGAGGATAGACTCTTGAAATTTGTCATAGTTGATTGTGATAAATTTACATTCAAATCTTATTAAATGTTTTTGATAATATATTCTTAGTATTTTTCTTATATATACAAACTATTCTTGATGCATAGTGCATGAGTGTCTAAGAGACATGATTATCACAAAATCACCATGACCTTGCATAAGTAGTGATTTGAATATGATTACTATTCATTATGTGCATCAAATGGTGAGGAGAAAAGAGGAAGGGGTAGAGGATACCTAAGTGGGAAGATGGTTAGGAGTATTGTAGAGGAAGGAGGTGTGTGGCCACCAAGTGTAGGGTTCAATATTGGTTGATAGTAATTTATTTTGAGGGAGGTGTATGTGCCAAAAGGGATTGGGAGATATGTGAAGGAGGGGAAGGAGCTCTCTCCTCTTGACAATTCAAAAACCTATGTTTCTTCTATGTAAGGTAAATTACACTCCTTATGGGTGGTTGTAGCTATCTTGGGATGAAGGTCTAGATCATATTCGAACCTTATATATATAGCTTTACAATCATCATAATAATACCATTTGTTAATAGTTCTGGAGCTCAGGGGCATGTGAGTCACCATGAATGAAGGTTACGAAGGAAGAAATATTTGATAGCTTCCCAAAGAATATGTGTCCTTGATGATGGGTGGTAAGACCACTCAAAATGTAAGACATTAGTAAATCTGCACACAACATTTATCTATAATCTTACATAAACTAGATTTAGAGAAGTTGTGGGTGGAGTGAAGAAATGAAGAAGTCATTGATGAAGTCGATTTTCATAGGTGGGTGAAAACAATAGTCAAAATTTAATTCAATTTTAGGTAAGGAGAAGATTTTGTTGACAGTGCACAACATTTTATTCATCATACCAAGAGTTCCTTGACCTCTTGAAAGGTTGACCATTTCCATTTCCATTTCGATCAAAGGGAGCCTTCCTCTTTCCTTTGAACTTGTTGTTCCTTTGATTTCCATTCCCTCTGAAATTTTTGTTGTTGTTGTAGTCATCATATCAGGGAGAGTCCCTTTTATTGGGGCATTCTCTTGCATAGTGACCAAACTTGTTACAATTGTAACATCTTCCCTTTCTTCCTTTGGGACCCGCTCTTCAATGAATTTGATTTCTCGGTCCAACATTTTTCTTCTTCTTTGCATGAGCAGTGAAGGCAGTAGGGTCACTTCCATTCCCATTTGAGGGATGGTCTCTCTCCATCATCCTTGTCTCCTCTTGAGTGCATCTCGTCAACAATTCATCAAAATAGGGAATTATAATATTATTGAGAATAATGGTATTAAATACATTACCATGGTCAGGGAAGTCCACCAAGAGAAATGAGAGTGAGCTGTCGGTCAGCTATGACATCTCCAATAGCTAAGTGATCATTCTTGATTTCAATGAGCCTCATGAAATATGATTGGATGGACTCTCCCTTGTCCATCTTAATGTTCCTCAAAAAGAGAATTTGATTAGCATTGCTAGCCCTGAACATGCCAACCAAATTATCATACATCTCCTTAAATGTGCCCAACTTAGAGATATAGGCAACCAAGTGCTTATGAGTAGAATCCCCGAAGAGTGCAAATTTTTGCATATGGCCATCATAAAGACTTCTAGCTAGCCCATGAATATCTCTCAAAAACTGAAATGCTCCCTTGCAACTATCTAGGAGCATACGCTACTCGTTTTACTGCCTCAAATTTAATTCAAGTGTTGTAGGATAAGGTCGAGCCTTTGTCATAAGAAGAAACTCATCCTCCTAAATTTTGTTTTTGCATGAAAACATAGCGTTGGAATCCTCAATTCAAGGACATCCTCAATTCCCTGTGCACAAACAGGGTCCAAAGATCTTAGTCACACCCCACATTGATGGGTGTGCAACCCAACACAAATCCCATCATACTTCAAGATGAGATAACTTCTGAGTGCACATTTTTGCAAATGGCCATCATAAATACTTCCAACCCATGAATATCTCTCCAAAAATGAAATGCTTCCCTTGCAACTATCTGGGAGCATACAATACTATTTGTACTACCTAAAATTTAATTCAAGTGTTGTAGGATAAGGTCAAGTCTTTGTCATAGGAAGATAATCATCCTCATAACTTCTGTCTCTGCGTGAAAACATGGTGCTGGAATTCTCAATTCAAGAACATCCTCAATTCCTTGTGCACGAATAGGGTACAAAGATCTTTATCACATCCCACATTGATGAGTGTGCAACCCAACACAAATTCCATCATACTTCAAAACTAAGATAACTTATGAGTGCACATTTTTGCTGGAATCCTCAATTCCCTATGCATGAACAGGGTCCAGAGATCTTTGTCACACCCCACATTGATGGGTGTGCAACCCAACACAAATTCCATCATACTTCAAATCTGAGATAAATTCTGAGTGCACATTTTTGTAAATGGCCATCATAAAGACTTCCAACCCATGAATATCTCTCCAAAACTGAAATTCTTCCCTTGCAACTATCCGAGAGCATATAATATTGATTATACCACCTCAAATTTAATTCAAGTGTTGTAGGATAAGGTTGAGTCTTTTTCATAGGAAGATACTCATCCTCATAACTTTTGTCTCTACGTGAAAACATGGTGTTGGAATCCTCAATTCAAGGACATCCTCAATTCCCTGTGCACGAACATGGTCCAGAGATCTTTTTCACAACCCACATTGATGGGTGTTCAACCCAACACAAATTCCATCATACTTCAAAATTGAGATAACTTCTGAGTGCACATAGTGCTAGAATCCTCAATTCAAGGAAATTCTAAATTCTCTGTGCACGAATAGGGTCCAGAGGTCTTTGTCAAACCTCACATTGATGGTTGTGCAACCTAGAACTAATTCCATCATACTTCAAAACTGAGATAACTTCTGAGTGCACATTTTTGCAAATGGCCATCATAAAGACTTCCAACCCATGAATATCTCTCCAAATATCTGGGAGCATATATATTTTTCCCTTGCAACTATCTGGGAGCATACATTACTATTTGTGCTACCTCAAATTTAATTCAAGTGTTGTAGGATAATTTCAAGCCTTTGTCATAGGAAGAAACTCATTCTCATAACTTTTTTCTCTACATGATAACATAGTGCTAGAATCCTCAATTCCATGTGCATGAACAGGGTCCAAAGATCTTTTTCACACCCCACATTGATGGGTGTTCAACCTAGCACAAATTCCATCATACTTGAAAACTGAGATAACTTCTAAGTGTACATATTTGAAAATGGCCATGATAAAAACTTCCAGCCCATGAAATCTCTCCAAAAATGAAATGCTTCCCTTGCAACTATTTGGGATCATACAACTTCCTCAAAGTTAATTCAAGTGTTGTAGGATAAGGTCAATCCTTTTTCATAGGAAGAAACTCATCCTCATAAATTTTGTCTCCGCGTGAAAACAATGCTGGAATGAATATCATCAGTCTCACCATCATCTACCAGTCCCTCACTAACTATGTCATTGTTTCGCTCCCCACTCTTATTGAAATTCAAAATGGATTTCTTGTCTACTACTCCCTCAAAGATATTCAAATGATTTAACCACAAGAGTTTTCTTCAGTCTTGCCAGAAAATTCAACTATATTGTTTATATATGACCATTCTCCCCTTTTTCTAACATTCACTTGCTCATTATTTAACTTTACAAGAGTAAACTCAAGCTAGAGTGGTGTCTGAATGTGGACCTGGACATAAGGCAGTGACTTATTTTTCAATGATCAAACTGAATTTATACCAAAATATGTCATGGACAGGGCCATTCACCATAATTTTCGACCCTCATTTTTATCCTGCTTTATTTTCCATGAACTTCTTTATCATAATAGTTGTAGGTGTTATAAATCGAAGAACCACTAAAACACATCACATATGATTTGAGATCGTTTTCCTTGAGAAAAGTGTCTAGATTGCATTCTATATAAGGGTTGTCATGGTATCTTCCCTATGGATCTATAGTACCCTCTCCAAATGTACCAGCAGTGTTGTCTCTTTCCAATTATATGTTGCCTTCTTCATTCAAGATAGCAGCAACTTCTTCAAATTATGGCCTCAAAGCTTCCTCTGTAAGCTTGTAAAAAAATTTGATATTTTTTTTTTCATCAAATGTACCATGTAGTGTTGACTCCTCTCTCCACTTACTCTTTACCAACCCTTTCAACCACCATGCTTTAAGAAATATGATAAACCATGAAGTAAACTTTAAAGCTACACCTAAAGCATTGCCACAATGTTCTCTCTTCTTATGCCACTGAATTTGGCTACTTTATATTTTGGAAGCAGTTCTCATATTACTTTTTTATTTTGACCTTTTGAAATCTTACATAATTTATGTAACTCATGATTTTTCCGGAGTACCCTTTTTCTGGAGTACCCATAATTGTGTATGAAAACTAATTATGGGTACTAATGAGAAATAATGAGTTACATAAATTATTAAAATTATTGAGTGCCATTTTTAGCTCCCCACTCTTACTGAAATTCAAAATGGATTTATTGTCTGCTACTCCCTCAAATATGCTGAGATGATTTAACCACAAGTGTTTAATTTAGTCCTGCCAAAAAATTCAACTATATTGTTTCTATCTTACCATTCTCCCTTTTTTCTAATATTCACTTGTTCACTCTTGAGTTCACTATTTAACTTTACAAGAGTAACCTCAAACTGGAGTGGTCTCTGAATGTGGACCTGGGCATAAGGCAATGAATCATTTTTCAACGATCAAACTGAATTTCTACAAAAAGATGTCAAGGATAGGGCCATTCACCATAATTGTCGACCCTCATTTTTAGCCTGCTTTATTTTTCCATGAAATTCTTTATCATAATAGTTGTAGGTGTTATAAATGGGATAACCACTGAAACACATCACATATGATTTGAAACTGTTTTTCTTGAGAACAACATCTATATCGCATTCTACATCAGAGTTGTTGTGGTATCTTCCCTTTGGATCTGTAGTACCCTCTCCAAATGTACAAGTAGTGATATCTCTTTCCAATTATATGTTGCCTTCTCCATATTAGATAGCAAAAATTTCTTCAAATTATGGCCTCAAAGCTTCCTTTGTGAGCTTGTAAAAAAATTCAATTTTTTTTTCTTTCATCAAATGTACCATGCAATGTTGACTCCTATCCCCACTTACCCTTTACCAACCCTTTCAAACCCCATGCTTTAATAAATATGCTAGACCATGAAGTAAAATTTAAATTTACACCTAAATCATTGCCACAATGTTCTCTCTTATTATGCCACTGAATTTCGCTACTTTATATTTTGGAAGCAGTTTTCATATTATTTTTTTATTTTGGCCTTGTGACATCTTACATAATTTATGTAACTCATGATTTTTCTGGAGTACCCATAATTGTGTATGAAAAATAATTATGGGAACTCCATAAAAATCATGAGTTACATAAATTATTGAAATTATTGAGTGTCATTTTTTATCTCCCCGCTCTTATTGAATTTCAAAATGGATTTCTTGTCTACTACTCCCTCAGAGATGCTGAGCTGATTTAACCACAAGAGTTTGCTTCAGTTCTGCCAGAAAATTCAACTATATGTTTCTATCTGACCATTCTCCCATTTTTATAAAATTCACTTGTTCATTTCTGATTTCACTATTCAACTTTACAAGAGTAACCTCAAGCTGGAGTGGTGTCTGAATGTGGACCTAGACACAAGGCAGTGACTCATTTTTCAATGATCAAACTGAATTTCTACCAAAATATGTCCAAGACAAGGCCATTCACCATAATTCTCGACCCTCATTTTTAGCCTGTTCTATTTTTCCATGAACTTCTTTATCATAATAGTTGTAGGTGTTATAAATGGGAGAACCACTAAAATACACCACAAATGATTTGAGACTGTTTTTATTGAGAAAAGTGTCTAGATGTGATTCTACATCAGGGATGTCGTGGTATCTTCCCTTTGGATCTACAGTATCCTTTCCAAATGCACCAGCTGTGATGTCTCTTTCCAATTATATGTTTTCTTATCCATCTAAGATAGCAAAAACTTCTTCAAATTATGGCCTCAAAGCTTCCTTTGTGAGCTTGTAAAAAAAATTGATTTTTTTTTCCATCAAATTTACCAGCAGTGTTGACTCCTCTCTCCACTTACCCTTTGCCAGCCTTTTTAGCCACCATGCTTTAAGAAATATTCTAAACCATGAATTAAACCTTAAAGCTACACCTAAAGCATTGCCACAATGTTCTCTCTTCTTAAGCCACTGAATTTGGATCCTTTATATTTTGGAAGTAGTTTTCATATTATTTTTTTATTTTGACCTTGTGATATCTTACATAATTTATGTAACTCATGATTTTTCTGGAGTACCCATACTTGTGTATGACAGTTAATGGCTATTCTATACTACTATATTGGGCCTATGTTCTTCCCAAATTCAATGTGAGAGCTTTAGAAGTATTATTGCATGTTTCTGATATTCCTCCATAAATGTTTTGTCTCTGCACTTGCCACCTTCAAAATTAGAGTTCCATGATCCACATCAACAAGATTGGTTCAGAAAGGAAGATGTAGAGGTACTTTATGATAAAAATTATACATATGGGTAGATGTTTGCTAATTAATTTATATTCCTATCATACATATGGCATAGGACCCCCCAAATCCAAACTAATGCGCATTTTGATGCAAAATATATCAGTTGCATATAAAGTGGAAATGTTGTTTAGAGAGGTTTTTAATTTGCTCTGTTAGATAGGATAGAAAATTGCCACATTTGGATCCTTTTACTCTGGCATTAAGGTTACTGAATCAAGGAGACAAATTGTAGAGCTTGAAGGAATGTTGCATAAAGAGATAGTTGAATTTGAGGGGATATTATAGATTTATATAAAGGATGTTTAATATAATTTAGGTTTTCTAACATGATATTATGCTAGAATAATCTTTATACTTAATGAATATTTCCATATTTTTTATAGAAATTGCTTAGTTGGAAATAATTTATTTAGAGTAATTCATTATTTTAATGCAATCTGTCAAATTAAATCAGGGTGTGTTGCAAGAGGCCATCACTAGTGATGAACAAGTTGTAGTACAAGGAAAAAAACCTCTAGCGGAAAAGACCCTAGAATATACAATCTATAAAGGTTTCAAGATATATTTTTTAAAATTCTAATTCTTTAAAGGGTGCTAGCTCAATGGAAGAGCACCTGCTTTACAAGATGGAGGTTGGTGGTTCAATTCCATCTTGCCTTGATATTCTTAGGGAATGGTGACAATTAGTTTTTGGTGACAGATGCTCTTTTGACCATCACCAATGAGCTTATGGTGACATTTTTCGACCCTCACCAAAATATGAAATGGTGATGGTCAACAAATGCCACCATATATACGCATCAATAGTGACGGCCCTCAAAGGTCCATCACCATAAATTGTTGTTGTTGATATGAAATGGTGAGGGTCATTGTTTGTCATTATAGTCATTATTCGTAATGAACCTTGATGTCACCAATGAGCTTATCATGACATTTTTTTACCCTTACCAAATATGAAATGGTGATGGTCAATGAATGTCGTCATATATATGCACCAATAGTGACGACCATGAAAGGTCCATCATAAAAAATCGATGTTGTTCATATGAAATCGTGATAGTCACTATCCCTCATTATAATCAATATTCGTGATGGACCTTGAATGTCACCACAACACATAATTTCGGTGACGCCACCTTTGGTGATGTTCAGTTTTTTGGAGATGGAGGCTATTGTCTGTCACTATTTCTCATATGAAATGGTGATGGTCACTATCCGTCATTATAAATCATTATTGGTGACAGACCTTGAATGTCACCACAACACCTATACTTTTGGCGACGCGACCTTTGGTGATGTTCAGTTTTTGGTGACGAAGGCTCTTTTGACCCTCACCAATGAGCTTATGGTGACATTTTTTGCCACTCACCAATGTCCTTTTTTCTTGCAGTGGATGTCCCAGAGGTTCTCTTCCTAGTTTAGCCTGGGGTGTTGTATCTAGGCGTACTCCCATAATCTGGCTTTGCAGTCATTTTGAACTTCCCAGAAGCCATGATCCTGTACAATATCTCAGTTCTATTTTTCTTGATTCCAAATAGATGAGCCATTCATAAATTTATGATGATCATTTAAAGTATCTTGGTAGCAAGTTGAGTCATATTTAAATGAACAAAGGATATTCCATATCTCCTGGCCACCCTGCAAATAATGTCACGACACTTTTTCACTAAGAACTTTCGACGAGAGCTTTAGGTATTTTAGCTCGGGACCTCCATGGATCTTAGGTTTTCATAATTTTTCCCAGGCCAACAAAGCCTATTTTTGCCTGATCTGAGTCCCTGACCAAAGAAATCTATGAAATTTGGTTGTTAGGTCTGTATAGATGCTACGAGGGGTTGGAAGGGCCGAATTAAGTGGATAAATCGGTATGGTCTGAAGGACTGCTGGTAAAAAGACAATTCGGCCAACAGAGTTCAATACCCTTAAGGTCCAGTTAGAGAGCGTCTAGTCGATATGGTTCAAAAATTATTTCCAGTAGGTTATTCTTAGGGAATTAGATACCAATGGAACTCATAGATAATTTCTTAGGAGCGAGCCTATTCTGAAGCCAAGGGTTCAGGCTAGATATCTTTGCACCCTTGGATTAGTATTGAAAAAAAATATATCATATTTTCCCCATTGATAAGTTTACCTGAGGTCTGTTGAAACTCATCTAGGATGGAACCAAATTTTTTAGCTTCTTTTAAAGTTGGATTTCCATAAAAACATATTATCATCAAAAAATTTCTAGTGAGTGATGGGGGAGGTCTTCGGGGAGAGTCGTATGCCCTGGAGATGGCGGGATTCCATTGCAGCTTTGATGAGATGGAACAAAACCTTTTTTTTTATAATAAAGAGAAAGGGGGATATGGGATCTCCTTGTTTCATACCCTGGGAACCTCAAAAGGTGCAAGAAGGTGCACCATTGACTGGGATAGAATAGAAGGGAGTTTCAATCATTAATTTGACCCATCTGATCTAGGAGAGGGAGAAACTGAAAGCATATAGAATGGACAGGAGATAGTTCCAATTCAGGTGGTCATATGCTTTATAGAGGTAAATTTTAATGAGAATACCTGGAGATTTGGATGAGGATAAAAAGTGTACTACCTCATGAACCACAAGGATACCATCCATAATCTATCAACCCTGCACAAAGATCAACTTCTTTAGATCGATAATCATTTTTAGTAAGGTTTTGAGCTGCCTAACTATACTTCCTGAAATAATTTTGTAAATAACATTGCACAGGGAAATTGGTTGGAACCCGTTCAGGTACAGCGCGATGCATTTCTTCGAGATAAGCGTGATAAATGTAGGGTTCATGCTCGGCCATATTATTTGGGAGCCTCGAGATTCCTCAACCAACTCATGGATTTCAATCCCTAGAAAGTTCCATCCTGCTTTGAAGAATTCCAAGGTGAATCCATTTAGCCCTGGAGCTTTTTTTTAGGGGAGCAACGACCTCTTCAACCTTTGCATAGGAGATCTCCCTCATTATAGCCTCATTCTGGTCTTTCAAGATTAACTCGGGAATACATTTCCTGATTTTGGAGATGGACTCACTCTTATCCTCTCCGGGCTCTGTGAAGAGAGTCTGGAAGTGGGTGATCAACTACTCAAAAATCTCCTCATGTTGAACAAGTTGTTAGCCTTCTAATCCATTGAGGGAGAAGATCCTATTAAACTGTCTATGTTTTAACATATTCCTGTGAAATAATTTATTGTTTTCTCACCTTCTTTGAGCCATTAAACCCTTGTTTTATGCCTCCAAATAATTTCTTCTTATTTTATTCATTGCTCCAGGTAAATGAGGACTTGGCCCTCCTGAGGAATGAAAGTTTTAGTACGACCTTATAAAATGATTTGTTGTCGGATTGACCACATTTATTCCTCCAGCTTCCACTTTTTATAATGAATGTTACCGAAATAAAATCGATTCCATTGTTTAATCCTTCCTTTTATTTCCTTTAGCTTTAGCTGGAAAGTTTCCATTTGATTATACCTAGTCACACTGATATCCCTCCACCATTCTTAAAACTTATCAAGGAAGTCTAGTTTCTCAATCTAGAAATATTTGAAGTGGAAAGGTCAGTTCCTCAGTTCCATCCTTAAGTCAATTTCTAGGCAAATGGGCCAGTGATATGATCCCATGAAGGGGAGGATCGAAGCTTGAATAAACAAATCCTACTACAGGATGTTATCTGAAATAAGGAAACAATCGAGATGTGAGGCAATCTGGTGCTTGCTTCCCCATCAATTTTTCCATGTGAAAGAGCCATTAACAAAATGTCTTCTATTCCAAGATCTTGAATAGTCTCCTGAATGGAAAGGGAGACAAGATTCAACCGCCAAACTCCTCCTTTCTTCCCACCCAAACCCTTGATCAGGTTGAAGTCTCTTGCTAGAATCCAACCGGTTTCACCCATAAACTCCTTCAGTTACCGTAGACTTCTATGAAAAATGACCTTTGTCTCCGACAAATTAGGACCGTAAACCCCTGTCAATCAAACATTTTCTAAGGATCCTATAAATTCAAACTGACATGAAAGGGTGTTTGGATAGGTGATTCATTTTGAAAAAGAGATAGATCTGGAGTCCCAAAGGATTCCCAGTCCTCCTGCACCACCCCTTGCATTCAATGCCATACACTCAGTCGTGAGCCAACTTTTATTGGTGATTTCACTGAGTTTTTTTGTGTTACCTTAGTTTCCTGCAAAACTATGATGTCCAATTTTTCCTGCTAAATTTGTTCCTTTAAGTTCCTCAATTTACCCTTTGAGTTGAGGCCACTTATGTTCCATGAGACCACCTTCATTTAGGAGGGGTGGTTAGAGAGCGTTGATATTATTCCGTGAGGACATTGGCTTGTCCTAAGTTAACTAGGATCAACCTTGATTCTCGAAATCATTTCATTGGTGGGTATTCTGCCCTTCTTCTTAGTTGGATTCAACTTGCCTGGTGGGATTTTCCTCTTCTCGTATAGCCAAAGCCATTTGGAGAGGGGATTCCCTAGAGGCATGATGTTGTTCCCAGTATTTATAGATCCAATGGAATTGATCTAACTGACCTTGAGGGATTTTTTTGATCCATCTTTGGCCTAGTTTCGCAAGAAAGCTACCATAACCATTTCATCGGAATTGAGTTGATCCAGTTTGACTTTCTCAAGGGCTTGCTGGACTTGGGCAAGAAATCAACGGATTTCCTTGATTGTGGATATCTCTTACGATGATTTTCACTTGCTTGGATATTTTTTTTTATGGTTTTCAAGACCCGCCTCCACCTCCATCGCTGCTTGAGATGGAGACACAACTGCATGTGCTTTTGGCTGATCTTTTTTACCCTGATCCACCGGAAGAGAAAAACGATTCCTAGATGGACGACTTGGGGTTACCAAAGTAGGGGTTGATGGAGCTTAAGAAGGAGGGCCTTTATTGGTTGGAGGGTGTCATCGAGGGACTTCCTGGGAGCCATATGAGGAGGGACTGGTCAAAGGAACGAGTGTCTCTTGTGTGCGCTGAGTGCAGTCACGAAACACATGCCCATACTTGTGACAAATTCTGCATTTAAATAGGATGCACTCATAGTCCAATGGATGAGATAAGACTTCATCTTGATACTCAATTTCCACCGACTCCGGGAGGGGTTGTGAGATATTCATGTAAACACAATTTTTGGCATAGGAAGAGAACCGTTGGCATTTGGTGATCTCTAAGACTTGCGCGGAGTTGCCAATGGAATTTCCTATCGATTCCAAGATATCCATCTCCCATAAATCCTTTGTTAGAGAGTAAAGTCGGATCGAGATGGGTGCAACTAAGAATTTCTCCTTCTCTGAGTTATAACAGGGTTCCTAATGCCTCATGAATAACCCTGCAATATTCATGAAATACAACCGATTGTCCAAAATTCACTTGTGGTCTTCCAGATCCTCAAATATCACTATGAAGAAGCCCTTTGCTCGAAGATGAAGGTCAAATGGAGCTTTTAGCTAGCATTTGAGCTGAATCCAGTGGAGAATATCCGATTCTTTGGGCCAAATGCCCAGAAATTTAGAGATTATTGTATGATATTCCATAAATTGACAATATTGCTTGAGACGATGATTGGGGATCACAACTCGTGGGTTTTTTTTGTTTCCTTTGGGAGGCATCGATCCCACATTCTGGACTGCCATTGAGCTCCGAGAGTTGGCAAATCAACCTGCTTGCCCTTGTGTTTCCATGTGCTGGAAGACGGATCACTAGAAGGGTGATGTGTGTCGGTTACCACATATTTGAAGGAGGGGGCATATCCCCCTCCCCCAAGAAGGTCTAACATACAGCCCACTCAACCACAGAATGGCATGAGGGCGTAGTGTCAATTGTGTGAGCTAGAAGGATACAAGACTACAACGTGAATTCAGAGGGCTAACAACACTATCACATCCAAAACCTTAGCAGAGCTCCACTCACCATTTCAAACTTAAAATAATAATTATTTGTATTAAAAATAGGTTATAGTTGTTATATCATGAAATAATACAAAATATAAATGGATATTTGATATTAGAATTTCAAATCATTATCAAATATCCTTAAAGAGTGAGCTCAGTCATTTCTTTTTCATTTTCCAAATCTTCATTCACTTGCTAAATTGTTTTTTCATCCTTGGTTTTCACTTTAACATACCGAATAGAAAAATAAATTAGAAAATGAGAGTTTTTTTTAAGAAAGACTTAAAACCAATTCATATAACATATTGAAATGTGTGTCCAATTTTAAAAAAATCTAAATTTAACGAGTCATTATTATTGATAATCCAATGTTTTTAAAATTTAAGACTTAAGATGAGATACCATCGTGCTACTAAAATAGGAAAAAGCCGCCCAATAATCTCAATTTATAGAACACTCATTTGAACCTATTATATATTAATATAATTTCACAAGAATATAATAATTTAAATGCTTATGATCTTACATGCGATTCAAAGACTTGAAGAAGTACTTAATTTTGAAAGTAACAAAATTCTAGGAAAATTTTGACAAATACAATGTAAAGAAAAACAAAACGCGCATAAACAACCACAAACAAAAACCGAATTAAGAAGGCACCTTATTACTAAATGAATATTGATGCATAAGAGTCCGAATTTAGGTTGATTTTTTGACATGATTTATGAGTGAGCGGGAAGATATGAATTTAGCCCGCGTTAAGGACAAATTATGGAGTTGAAATTTACGTGAAGAGTACTCTTTACAGTTGTGCAGATCTTAGCTCGCGTATGGACAAACCACGGGGTTGAAATTTACGTGAAGAGTATGTACTCGTTACAGTTGTGCAGAAAGACATTGAATGACGATAAATGAATTTATCAATTGCGTTTTCTAATTAATTACATGATGGACAAAATAGAATCTGGAGCTTCGTTCAAACGTTATGCTTCGTACGTAAAGTTATTCTTAAGTATGAAGAAGCCCTGCATGTGGTTTAAAATTTAAATGCAGAGTCCACTAGAAGGTTTATATACTTGGCTTTATCATTCCATTAATATAATTGAGAAGAAAAAGAAGGCTATTGTTTCATTGAAAGTTATATTCAATGTTTTCATTGAAAGTTATATTCAATGTATGGAATAAAATTATATTTAATGGATATGATGAAAATATAATTTATATGGAGTTGTCTATACACATATTAAGAATCTGGTAATTTTTTTTTCAAAAAATTAGGAAGTTGGAGTGTTTGAATTGCATTTTTTTTTTATGGTGGAAATAGATTCAGCATCATCAAAAATCTTTAGAAAAACCAAAATATTGAAATTTAACCACTGTAATCCAGATTTTCAAAAATCTTTGTCCAAATTTTTCATAATCTTATAAGAATTGCTATTTTTTTCCTTAAATGAAAATAAAGCTATATTCAATAAATTGAATAAAAATATCCTATGATGAATATAAGTCGATCATCAACTCACTCAGGCAGTGTTTAATATTTTGCAGTATCACCCATAATATTTGGAAACTTTTGACTAAAACTGCAGGCTGTCTCTATAATCATGACTTCCATACTAGCCGATGCCATGGTAAGACTTGAAAACCTCTTATAGTGGTGATGTGCACGCTTTCTATCTGAACGTTGGACCAGTAGCATTATTGAACTTCAATATTGATAATGTTTGGCAGCGAAGCATAATGTGCAGGAACTATATCTGAATGAATACTGTTGTCTTTTAGGATAAATGGAGGAGATTAATAGCTTGATACATTAGATGTGACTTTTGTAACATGGGAAGTATGAAGTGCAGCAATCGAATTTAGAAAAGCAATGGTCCTTGTTTATTCTTTCCTGATGCATAATTTTCTGGTCACGAATTCAAATTAAAAATTCCTCAATCTGCTGCCTCCTATGATTTGATGATGGCATTAGCAAAGAATGCTTTGAAAATTCCATTGTAAAAAACCATATTAAATTGAAGATAGCAGCACATTGTTATTTTTGGTTATTTTTCATTAAGGACTCTTAGATTTGGACTTTCCAAGATTTTATTTTTTTATGAGTTAAATATTATGATAAGTTGTAAGTTCACATAAGAACTTGCATCTACTCAGTTGTCATATCCATTACTATATAAGACTTTCTATATACTTTTATAAAAGTTGTCATATCCATTACTATATAATTGAGACTTTCTATATACTTTTATAAAAAATTGTCACATTGTGAATAAGAATAGTCTTATATTTACATGGTATCTTACATTTACACGGTATCAAAGCAGAGAATTTCTGCTCTGCTTAATTACCTTTGAGTTTCATAATTTTTTATGATCTTGAATGGAGTTTATGCTTCAGTAAGGTATCGGAATTTCCTTGAGATCTATCATATCTGAATAAGGCTCTGTTATAGTGATATTTGGCTATCTGTTAATTCCGGGCGAGGGCTATTATATATGTCCCTAGTCTTGCACTCTGCTTGGATGACCATGCGAGGATGATAACTATCCCAAAGTTCCAAGGTAGATCTGTAGCTGCTCCAGATTGTCGACCTGAGGCCGAGGCAAAGGCTGATGCTCCGGACAATCTGCCGTGGCGCTTTGTGACACGATCCTTCTCCTAAATCATGCTCCTCGTTCTTGACTTCTAAAGCTGCCACAGATCTTACCGCCATTAAAAGCATAACGAGGCAACGCCGGTGATATTCATGGTGGGTTTGAAAGATAAGGCAAAGGAGTCTTTCTCTTAAACACAGCAGTAAAAACCAGACTTTAAATTTCCAGAAACATATCGCAACAAATAAAACACATTAATAAAAACCAGACTTTAAATTTGCACAAACATATCGCAATAAATTATACTTTATATCATTATTTCAAAACATAAGAAAATACATTTTCATGAAAAATGGAGGCTGCAACTCCTTCACCAAGTAAAACAAAGTCTGGCTGAGAGGAACTTTCTATAACAATTTGTTTTTACGCACCTACCACAAAATGCTCTACCAGTTTCTCTATTTGACCTCTCAAACTTATATCCACCACATTACAAAAAACTTTTACATACTTGTTTGTTCAAAACATACATTTTTAATATATTTTTAATACATGACAAGACAACATTTAAAACCTAAGATGGACAATTGTACTAAAGCATAATTTTTTGAACATTGATGTTGCCAAGAGTAAATAAGTGTGGCTGTGACCATATGATTTTACGGCAAGGCTTATTTCCTCTGCCATAGGCCCATAAATGCGCCCAGGCAGGAAATGCCCGCCGCAGGATGATCTACAACTTTAATCTGACGGTGGGCATTTCCTGCTTGGGCGCATTTATGGGCCTATGGCAGAGGAAATAAGGCTCGCCTGATTTTACCAACCTAGCATTAAATTCTCATTTGACTTTAATTATATGATGTGTTTTGGAATGGGAAGTTTGTACTCGATCATAATTTCATTTAATTCATGTCCTCCAGCCCCCAAACAAAATCCACAATCTGCAAAATATCTACTTGGTTGATTTGCAAATGTATCACAAGTATGACATTTGTTGTCAATATATTTAATCACAACTGTAGCCATTGACAATTCCCAAACAATCTCTGGCATTAACAAAATTTCCATTTGCCAATGACTTTTTGTGAAGATGTCTGAAAATTGTTCTTGTGGACTGCAATGATGCAACATAATTTCACCATTACTAACCAATTCTCTTATAAAATGATATTTAGTGTCAATGTGGTTGCTCCTCTTGTGAAAAACAAAATTCCTTGATAGTGGGAAAATAGTTGTTGTTTCTTCTTGTTCATGGCATAAATCCCTCAACATTCTTCTCATCCAAACTGTTTGATACATTGTTGTTATTGCAACGACCTATTCAAATTCTGTTGTTGACAATGACTTTATCAGCTGCTTTTTCGAGGCCCATGAAATGGCTCCCGAACCTAAATGAAAAATATCCTGATGTGCTCTTTCTATCATCAACACTTCATGCCCAACCACTACCAGTGTAACCAATCATCCTAAAAACATTTGTAGCAGTGTACAAAATACAATATTCCTTTGTCTCATTGACATACTTTAAAATCATTTTATGTGCTTTCCAATGTGTCCCCTTGGGTGTCTCCATGAACCTTGACACCAAACTCACTATATATATTATATCACACCTAATTGCAGTTAAATACATTAAGCTTCCCACCATACTTTTGTATAATGTCGGATTGACATTGCTGCTGCAATCTTCTTTTCTCAACTTCAACCCCATGACAGTTGGAGTTGGTGCGGGCTTGTTGATCTGCATATCAAACGTCTCTAAAATGTATGCTACAAACTTTGTTTGGGAAATAAAATTACCATTTTCTGTTTGCTTCACTTCTATGCCCAACAAATACCATAACAAACACAAGTCAGTGATTTCAAACTCACTTTTCATGACTTCTTTGAAATCAATAATGAGAAAATCATCACTACCCATAAAAATAAAATCATTTACATATAGAACAACAATAAGAAGCTTACCATGACTCTCTTTGATGTAGAGAGTAGGTTCACCTTCACATTTGTCAAAGTCATTGTCCATCAAGTAAGAATATATCCTGTTATACCATACACGCGGTGCTTGCTTTAGCCTATAAAGAGCTTTCCTTAACCTATACACTTTGTCTTCTTGGCCTTATACCTCATCACTATGTGGTTGCGTAACATATACTTCCTCTTTCATCACTCCATTCAAGAACGCTGATTTTACGTCCATTTGATACACTTTCCATTTATGTTGTGTGGAAATTGAAAACATTGTACGCATTGTCTCCATCCTCGCGACTAGCGCAAATGTCTTCGCACAATCTCTTCCATGCCGCTACATGTATCCTTTAACAACTAGGCTTGTTTTATGCATTTCAATATTTCCTTCAGCGTTTCTCTTGGTCCTACAGAGCCGCTTCACTCCAATGTCTTATTTTCCTTGTGGAAGGTCCAATAACTCCTATATGTCATTATTTTCTATTGCTCCCATTTCTTCATCAATTTCCACAACCCATTTTTCTTCTTTGATTGCGTCCTCAAAATGGATTGGGTCATCTATGTGAAAAAAATGCGAATAAAGAATTTAGACCAACATTACTATCAACTTCATTTTGCTCATATATTTCACTTAAATTTCTAATTTTTCGTCTTCTTATGCTTGCAGGAGGTGGGCTTAACATGTCACTTGATGTTTTGCTTGACGTAGATGGTGTTGCGGGTCTTTGCAATGTGATTGGAGTAGTAATTGCTTGACCACGCAACATTCTCCTATTATTTTTTGACAGTGTCACTTAGAGACTAGTTTGTTGAGCTTGAACAAGAGTAGGATGAGTCATCATTGAGGAATCACTTGTAGCGATCAATTTCTCTTTGTCTTCCTGTGGTATACATGTTTTCACATTGACCGTCTTCTCTAAACTTCCATGCCATGCTTCCTCTTCTATGAACTGCACATCTTTGTTGATTATGACCTTCTCAGTTGATGGATTGTAGAGCTTGTAACCCTTATATTCATCACTATATCCAACAAATATGTATTTCTCCCCCTTGTTGTCCAACTTATTCCTTAATTCATCTGGGACATGTGCATAAGCCACACATCCGTACACTCTCATGTGAGTGGCACTATGATTTCTTCCACTCCATGCCTATTCAAGAACCATATTCTTAACACTTTTGGTTGGACACCTATTAATGATATATGTTGCACAAGCGACAACTTCAACCCAATAATCTTTTGGAAAATGCTTTTCCTTCAACATACTCCTTTCCATTTCCATAATGGTCTTACTCTTCCTTTCCATGACACCATTTGTTGAGGTGTATACCTTGATGTAAATTTCTTGTGAATTCCATGCTCCCTACAAAAATGTAGGATGCCATTTGAGATTTACTCGCCACCTCTGTCAGTCCTCAAATATTTGATTTAGTTTCCACTTTTCTTATCAACAAGAGCTTTGAATTGGAAGAAGCGCTCAAACACTTCACTTTCTGTTTTAGGAAGTAGACCCATGTCTTCCTTCTATAATCATCTATGAAAGTAAAAAAATAATAGCTTCTACCAATTGATGGACTTGTCTGCATTGGTCCAAATAAGTTTGAATGGACAATCTCCAAAGGTGCCTTTGCCCTTATTGAATTTGGTGCTGGAAATGTCTCTATGTTGTTTTCCCAAGATACATCCTTCACATAGGGTGTCCGGTTTTTCTATGAGTGGAAATCCCTTCACCATGCCTTTCCTATGCAGCAAATTCATGTCTCCAAAATTGAGATGACCAAATCTCAAATGTCATAACCAGTTTTCATCTTTAACTTCTGCTTGAAGGTTTGCTTGTGTCACAATGGCTACATTTCTTTCATTCTCTTGTGGATTCATTGATAGTTGCGCTTGAGCACTTTCTTCCTTCGAATATGGTTTTAGCTTGAGAGGAAACATTCTATTCTTTTTCATCTGAAAATTTTCAATCAACTATTTGATTGGAGACTTATCCAAAATTGTGCACTCTCTATTTTTTAAAATTACATTGTATCCCCTTTGCATGAGTTTCCTAATGCTTATAAGGTTATGCTTCAAACCAGGGACAAAATAGACATCTGAAATTTACTTCTTCTCCCCCTTATTTGTTAGAATGTTGACTCTTCCTTTTCCCATTCATAAACTTTTCTATCAATCCCTAATGTCACTTCAGATTTCACACTTTCATCTAGATTTAAAAACATTTCTATGTTCCCAGTCATATCATTGTTGCACCCTGAATCCAAAAACCAACATCCCTTTTTTTTCTTGTGCTACATTACAAGCCAAAAACATGCTATCTTGGTTCTGATTTTCCTTTGTGAAATATTCATTTGGTTTGTTACTTATGTCATGTTGCTTCTTTCTACATTCATTTTCATAATGGTCATACTTCTTACAATAATGACATTGAACTTGACATTTATTATACCTATGACCTTGTGCTTGATTCTGGCTTGATCCTTGACTTGGATTTTGATTTTTGCCCCTTCCACTTGAACTTGAAGGGTTGCCTCTTCCACATATGTGTGGGATTCTTCCTCTTCCTCTAACGTTTGATCTTCCTCTACCTCTATGTTGACCAAATTAAACTTGTGTCTTGAAGGCATTCTCCAATGAGGATTTTGTTTCTCTATTAATTCTATATTCATGAAAAACCAATGATGCACGAAGTTCATTCACTGGAAACTATGAGAGATCCTTTGTCTCTTCTATGGCCACAACAATGGCATCAAATCTTGTTGGAAGACTTCTCGATTTTTTCTCAACTATTCTCCTTTCTTCAAGTGTCTCACCATGATACCTGATTTGGGTAACAATTCCAATTACATGTGTAAAAAATGATTCGACATTCTCAGACTCTTTTATACAAATTGTATCAAAATCTCTCCTTAGCATTTTTAGTTTTGTTGTCTTCACTTTTTCCATGCCTTGGTATACTATCTAGAGGGTATCCCATGCTTGATTGGACTTCGTTGTTACTGCAATCCTTGGGAGAATACTTTCATGAACTACTTGAAAAATGTAGAATAAAGCTTTTAATTCCTTCTTCCCATTGTCCCTCAACAAATCTTTTTCTACTTGAGCTAAAGCGTTATATGTTGTTGCATCTGTTGGTTCTTGGAGCCCATTCTCTACCAAATCCAAAATATCTTGATAAGAAAGAAAAGTCTTCATTGTTATAGCCCAATAGTCATAAATTTTTCCATTAAACTAAGGTATTTGAGGATTATTCAAGCTTGTTCTTGATGCTTCCATTCTGATTGTTAAAAAAAACTTTCTCCCTGCTGGTAAATACGCTCTAAAAATAATTCCTTGAGAACAACTTTTAACACCTATTAGTTCCTTGCGATAAAAATATACTTTGTTACTCCTTGTTGAACCAAGGATTTGATATCAGGTGAAATATAGGGCATGGGAGCCTTTCTCTTAAACATTGTCCCAGAGATTAAATCAAAGTTGACTTGCTCAACTAAAATGGATCTAAAAACTCAAGCAAATTTACACACATTTAACAGAGTAAAACGAACTGTTTGTGTAGTAAAAAAAGAGTGTTTGCGTAGTAAAAAAGAGACATTAATTAGATGTTTGCCTAAGAAATTGTTGCAGGAGCATTGATGTAACATTATTGTCTCGTGGGAGTGACATGTTCTGCGTTAGGGTTTCGGATTGCTCTGCTTCCGCCTCTACCAACGTGGTAGCTCCTGCTCTAGAGCCTGATTCACTCCTTGCCATTGAAGCCGCCGTGAAGGAAACAGTGGATGCCCTTGATGCAGCCCCCAAATGAGATATGCCCCAGCCAGGATTGAGGGCCTCACCAAACTTTGCAACCACTGTTCATTCTGAGGATGCACGTTGCGCAGACTCCACCATCACTACCGCAAGGAAACACACTGCCAACGCTTTAGCACCTGCGGCTGCTCCCCACAGCTACAGGAGCATACTTCTGTCTCGAAATTAATTTGCATCTCTTCACAAGGCAGATGTAGAAAACCTCACCAAACACATCGACTCTGCCATCGCTTGTGCCCTGCGGCAGCTGCGTCCTCCGGATCTGCTCACAAGGTCCGTAGAGGGGTTTCTCATGGCAGAAAAATTTCAGTTCCAAAGACGTCATCCTCTCCTTGCTACTTCCTCCAAACCCCATCAAGGCCTGGAGGAGCTAGAATACCAGAGATCCAACTCACTCTCATCTCATATCTATAATGGTAAGAAGGGTTCTACAGATCACTCTGCCCCTTTTCAGATCCAGATCTCACCTCTTTCAGGCAAAACCGTGTTGCATTGTGTGAGCTCTTCGGATCTGGTGCAGGACCTCAAGTTAGACCTGGAACATCGGATAGGGATCCCCTCTACCCTTCAGAGACTTCTCTATAAAGGTAAACATCTTGAGGATATTCTTCCCCTCTCTGTTTACAGTATTGAAAGAAATGCTTCTATTGTGTTAACCCTTCGTTTGAGAGGAGGCGCAACTGGACAGTCATCTTTAGCACCCGCTTTATCCTACAAAGATGTTGTCCATACTCAGATCCCCAAAACCCATGAGGCCCCCAAGCCTTTTTTGGTCGAAAAATTAGAGGATGGTCCCTCCATAGAGATCTCCCATCCAGATCTGGCAGAACAACTACAAAAATTTGCAGAAACAACTATCATATGCATATTCAATCGACTTTAGTTGCGCACAAAGGAACTCTATGAGTGGATCTACGCTAACTGGACCCACAACTGCAAGGTCAGCTTCTGTTCAAAGGGATTATTCATAGTAATTTTCGATCACATCAAGGATTATCAACAGGCCCTAACAGAAGGCCCATGGTTTTTGGGAGCAGCAGGGCTATTCATAACCCCATGGTTCCCAGATTTCAACCCAGCTACAACAGTCATCACCAGGACGCCTGTCTGGGTCATGTTTCCCAATTTACCAGCCCATCTATGGCACCTTGCAGTCTATAAAGGAATAGGCAATGCCATGGGTTTCTTTCTGACTGCAGATTACTCTAGGGAGGGCTAAAGACTATATACATATGCCAAAATATGTGCGGAATTAGACATAAGCAATGGCCTACCCGACCAAATCAATCTCAAGATAGGTGACTTTGTATGGACACAGATCCTAGATTATGAGAATACTACCTTTCATTGTCGCCATTGTCACCAAACAGGGCATTTGCAGAGCTCCTGCCCCACATTCCCTACAAAAAAGAAGAAGGAAAACACTACAAAATCCAAATCCAAAAGATGGATTCCTTGTAGTCCGTCGCCCGTAGATGACTTTGAATCTTCGAGTTCAGAGGAAGAAGAGATTAATGCAAAAATGGATCTTGCTCATCAGCTTGTCCTCCACTGTACCTGAGCATCCTCCAGACATGACGATCACTCAGAAACACATTCGTGAATCCTCCTCTTCCGATACAGATAAGAAGATTCCCCCCACTGTGAACTCCAGTCTTCAAGTTGTTCTTGCCCATCCACACCATGCTGGATGGGTTAAAGTCAACAAAAAGAAAGGAAAAAAACTTCGTATGGAGGCTTCTGCCCATTCTAGGTAGAATCCGGCTTTTTCTAGCACGCTAGTCACATTTCATAGCTCTTTGCTTGTTTAATGTTCTCTCTTCGGGACCGAGGTTGATAGTTCATCATTTCCGGTTGGCCCATTTCTTGCCTCTTGTTTGTATTCTCATCATGTACCATATTTTTGCTTAATAGAATTAGTCCAATTCGGAAGAAAAAAAAGAGACGTTAATTTTCTAGAAACATATCACAACAAACTATACTTTATATTATGATTTCAAAACACAAGAAAATACATTCACACAAAAAATGGAGGTTGCAACTCCTTCACCAAGTAAAAAATGAGTCTTAATGATATTTACACTTCACGAGGAGTTGCAGAGTAACTCACTGTAAAACCTTGTAACAAATTATTTTTACGCAACCACCAAAAATTGCTCCACAGTTTTCTCCACTTTACCTTTGAGACTTACATCCACTATATTACAAAGGACTTATACATAATTTTTTGTTCAAAACATACATTTTAATATATTTTAATACATGACAAGACAACATTTAAAACCTAAGATGGGAAATTGTACTAAAATATAATTTTTTGAACTTGCAGATGGTGCGTATAGTAAATAACAGTTGTGGGATAAATGTTTGACCATACGTTTTTACCAACCCTTTGAATTTAATTATCTGATGTGTTGCAGAATGGGAATATTTTACTCCCTCTCATAATTTCATTTAATTCATGTCCTTTAGCCTGCAAACAAAATCCACAAGCTGAAAATTTTTACTTGTTGATTTACACGTGTATCACATGTATGATTGTTATCACTATATTTAACACGGTGGTTGGGATTAATTTTCCAACAAGATTGCAGGAGTCACTAGATCTGCAATAAATACTTTTGGATTAGATGGTAAAATCACCGGTTTATCCATATCTGTTTTTTCATAAACGGATTTTCTGTGATCTGCTCCAACACTCAACAATTTTGAGGGCCCCAATTCTCTCCTCCATACAAGTCGCATTTTTTTGGTGTGAATGATGAGCAGAGCCAGACGAGCTATTGTTTCTTGATGTAGGATGTCGTTCATCTGCTCGCTAACCAGAACTACACATTTTTTTTAAGGTAAAGACTGTCAAATTAAGATGATATGTGCTTGTTGTAGTAAATTTATTAAACCATTGAGTTACATATATAATCCAAGAAATCAATTATGTCTACATAACTGAATATAATTGTAACTAACATAACTAAATTCATATTTGTACAGAAATCACGTAGGAACAACTCTCAGAGGATTACAAAATCCCCCCCTTAATTCGAAGGGACATCTGACATACCAAGTAAAGATCTAAATTTTTCGATTTTTTCACGCCCTAATGCTTTAGTAAAAATAGCTACAATTTGTTCTGAAGTTGGACAATGTGTTAGATGAATTCTTTTGGCCTCTACATGATGTTGAATCAAATGATACTCGGTGTTTATATGTTTGGTTCAATCATGAAACTTTGGATTCTTGGCCAAATGAATTGCAAAAGAGTTGTCGACAAATAAAGGAGTTGAAGATTTTTGTTTCTCCTGCAAATCTCCAAGTATTTTTCGAAGCCAAATGATTTCCTTAGTGGCTTGAGCTTTTGCAACATATTCAAATTCGGTGGTAGAATCAACAGGAACAAATTGCTTGCGCGATATCCAATTGATGGCTGCTAATCCAAGATTCATCAAATATCCAGAAGTTGAGACTCCATTTTCCTTATCTCCATCAAAATCTAAATATGAATAACTAGCAAGATGGAAGTCTAAAACTTTGGAATATTTGATGCCATAAGTTTGAGTTCCTTTTAAATATTTCAAACTCTTTTTGCTGCTACCCAATGCCCCTCACAAGGATGATATATAAACCTGGAAGGTATTCCGATAGAAAAGGTTATACCAGGAAGAGTAATAGACAAATAAATCAAACTTCCAACAAGTTGCCTGTACTTTATTGGATATTCAAACGAATTTCCTTCTTCGGAAGTGAGTTTCAAATTCTTCCCCATTGGAGTAGCAACAGGATTAAATTTTTTCATACTATATTTGTTCAATAACTTATCAACATATTTCTTCTGAGAGATGAAAATATGTTGTGGTTTTTTATCAACTTCAATTCCAAGATAATAATGAAGTAACCCTAAATCTGTCATATCAAAAACCTTTTTCAATTCCTTCTTTATAGATGATATATATTCATCATTGTTTTATGTGATTTGAAAATCATCAACATATAAAACTAGATATACAATTGATCTTCCAACTTTCTTAATGAAAAGAGTCGCATCATCTAGGTAAAAACGTTTATAGTTTAATTTAAGAAGATGTCCAGTTAGCTTCTCATACCATGCTCGTGGCACTTGTTTCAAGCCGTAAAAAGACTTCATTAGTTTTTAAATATTTTTTTCTTTCCCTTTAACGTAAAAACCTTATGGTTGAAACATGCAAACATCTTCTTTCAAATATCCATTTAAAAATGAAATTTTGACATCCATATGATGAATTTTCCATTCTTTCTGAGCCGCAATAGCAAAAAAAGATCTAATAATGTCCCATTTAGTTGTAGGAGCAAAAATATATGTATATTTGATACCCTCTTTCTGTGCATATCCCTTTCCTACAAGTCTTTCTTTGTGTTTTTCTAGTGAACCATCAGCTTTGTACTTAGTTTTATAAGTTCATTTGCAACCAATAGGTTTGATGCCAGCAGGAGGATCCTCTAGCCTCCATGTGCCATTTTTTATGAAAGCATAAAATTCATTTTGCATTGCATCTTTCCATTGTTCATAACTAGCAGCTTCTTCATAGCAAGTAGGTTCACAATCCACAAAAAAATTAACAATGAGAATAGTTACTTGAGAAGCTTCCAACCTTAAACTCATCATGTTTCTTTAGAAATTTTTGAATATGAGTTGAACTTTGCAAACGTTGTGTAGGAATTTGTTCAGGAAGTTGCAGAAGTTTCACATCTTCTTCATCTGGCTCAATTCTTTCCATTTCTGTCATTTTTTCTGTAGAAACACTTTCATCAACCAATTCCTCATCAGCACCAACATAATTATCATCATCAACCAATTTCTGATCATTGAGAGAAGGAAACTCCACATATTGATCTAATATAGGAATCCCCCCTTTAGGATGGGGAAGTATATTATCTGTTTCATAATAAAACTTGTGAGGCACAAACTTTTCTATCTGATTAATTTGTCTATCAATAGTGAGAGAAAAAATACATCTCTTGACAAAATAAACTTTTTTTTCTTTTCACCATACGATCAGTATGCCTTAGAAGTCATGCAATACCCTAAAAATATACATTTTCTGCTACATTCACTCAACTTATTCCTCTAATGTTTAGAATCAAATCATAACATTGAGAACCGAAAATTCGGAATTTTTTAACAACAGGAAGACGACTATACCACATTTCATATGGAGTTTTGTTGTCAATGACAGAGGAAGGGAACTGATTTCTAATGTATGCCACACAGAGCACGACTTATCCCAAAAACATTAATTTTACATTCTTAAAAAACATCATTGACCTTACCATATTAAGCAATTTTCTGTTCATTCATTCAACAACACTATTTTGTTGTGGTTTATATGGTATTGCGGTCTAGTGTTTGATGCCATTCTCTTGAAAATATGTTTCAAAATCATGTGAAGTATATTCTCCTCCATTATCAGTACTTATAGTACCAATAGTAAGTTGTCCTTCATTTGTTATCCAGAGATGGAATTTCTTAAACACATCAAAAACTTGTGATTTTTCTTTAAGCAAATAAACCTAGCACATCATTGAATAATCATCAATAAAAGTGAGTATGTATTTATTTCCATTCGCAGTTGGTACAATAATTTGACCACATAAATTAGAGTGTATGAGGCTTAATTTCCTTGTAGCTCAAGGCTTAGAATCATGAAAATAATGTTTCTTATGCTTGCCCAATATATAAGCATTACATGGGGTCAATTTTCTGGGAATTGTTGGAAGTCCCTTAATCCCCTCTTGTTTCATAATTCGAATACTTTCATAATTAACATGAATGAAGCATGCATGCTATAATAAAGAAGGTGACAGAGTATTATTTTGTTGAACCAAATAAGTTGTGTTCAATGCAACATACGACATACCATGTAACTTCAATAATTTATCTTCTTCCACACCAATCATTACAGCTTTATTGTCAGCTGCTCTTCTAATTTTTACTTTACCATCAAATATGTGAATGGAATGTCCATGTTGTCTTATTTGTATAAGAGATAAAAAAATTCTTTGGAACTGTGGAATGTAAAGAACGTCATTCAAAATATAATTTGAAAGTCCCAAAATTTTTAACTGAATTGAACCAATCCCTGATGGTTTGATTTGTGACTTATCAACAAAATACACTACTTCATCAATATTATCACTGAATTGATCAAAAAAATCTCTTTGAAAGGTCATATGACAAGTTTCACCTGTTTCTAGAACCCAACTGTCATACTATGAAGAAAAAGAAGTACTAAAAACATCTTCCATGTGGAAATTACAATGAAAAACAACATAATGTGCATTCTAAAAAGACTGTCCTTTGTTTGGAATTATATTATCTTTCTTTTCAAGCAATTTTTCTCTTCTTTCATTGATTTTCTCCCATGGAATTCTACAACTTGTAGTAGTACGTCCAATTATACCACATCTAAAACATTTTATAGCTAGTTTATCAGAGAAAAAAAAATTTTTTTTTTTCATTATGTTGTCTATCTCCCTGAATATTTCTGCCCTCCCCCCCCCCCCCCCTCCTCTATAATTATTCCTACCTCCTACCTCGACCTCTATTACCCTTAGTATTTATGAAATATTCCTCTTGAGTTTTTTTGTCTTTTTGAGCAAGATATAGGGTTTCGGTATTAGAACTATGTGATGCTTCTTTCTTTCCAAAATCCTTCTCTCTTTCTACAATTCTCCCTACTAATTTTTCAAAATATAAATATTTTAATTTCCCACTAGCTTGGAGAGATTCCAAGTAGTGTGAATAACTAGGGTAAAGAGCTTTTATAAAGGCAGTAAGTGACAAATCAACTTTAACTCAAGTGGATTCAATTTCATGATTGATGGATTTAATTTCAGAGGCAAGTTTAAGAGGATCATTATCGCTCATTTCTAGATTAAATAACTTCAACGATAACTGAATTATCTGTTATTCATAATGTGAATCATAGAGTTCTTTTAATTTTTTTATGGCATCATAAAATGTTTTAGAGTGAACAATGTATCTGCTTACCTCTTCTGAGGCTAAAGTGGAGATTAAGGCATAAGCCTTCTTATCCTTACTTTTCCAAATCGCTAGTTGTTTCCGCTCATCAGGCTGCTCTGGTGCATTCTCTCTTTCTCCTTCAAAGACTCCACCCCATAAATCATTAAAGATAAGTGTATTTTTAATTTTCCTAAACAATTCTTGGTCATTTTATTTTCCAGAAAGGACCACTCCAATTAAAGATACCAGGGAGTTCATATTTAAAAAACTGTTTTAAATCACTGGCACCCTTAAAACAAAATTTTATTTTAATCACTTCCAAACAAAAATTCCTCTTATAAATACACTGTTCTTAAAAAATATTATGTTTAATCTTGCATATTAAAGGCACATATTTCTTTTCTTTTTTGTTTTTTTCTTAAACCCTGTTTTAACCACTACCACTGGCACAGAAGCAAAAAAAAACAAAAAAATAAAATAAAATAAATAAATAAATAAATTTACAGATTCAACAAATGGCACTTCTGCAGCTCTAGAGACACAAAGTTTTCCAAAATAAAACTGACTTAAAATTACATATTTGTCTGCTCCAAAAATTTGATCTCAAAAAATCGCTGGTAGATTCGTGACAGGAACAGAAATTAGGGTTTCAGTCAATAAAACTCTGCAAATGCAGTAGAGGAAAATTCTAGCAGTCTCTAGATCATCAAAATAGGAAACCGATCCTGGGTTCGTGCTCTCAAACACAAGAAAAAATGTTGGCTCTCAAACAGAAAACTGCTCTCGGGGTTCACGCTCTTAAACACATAGGAAAATGGTGGCAGGGTTGGAAGTCTCCACAAAACCTTGTAGCCTGCCTCACATGGTTCAATGCCTCACTAGAGATTACGCTCGCACTTCGCGTTGTTGCTTCACATTATGCCTCCCAGCCTTGCTATGATACCACTGTCAAATTAAGATGATATGTGCTTGTTATTGTAAATTTATTAAACCATTGAGTCACATATATACTCCAACAAATTAGTTATGTCTACATAACTGAATATAAATGTAAATAACCTAACTAAATTCATATCTATACAACAATCCCATAGGAACAACTCCCGTAGGATTACAACACAGACATTAATAAATGGATGCACTTTTCGTGTGATTATGTGTACATATTGGTGCTCCATTTTATCAAGTTGTAGGCATCAACAAAATCCAGTTCAAATAAAAAAAAATCTTTAGCATTTGTGTAAGGATACCCATCGTTGTCGTAGTCGAATATCCAGGAAGCTCCTTGCTCGTTTTCATGGAGTTCTATAATTTTTTTAATATAATTGTGTTCTTCGTGATCTTGATCATATTCTTGGAACTACATATATACAAGTCAAGGTTCCACTTGCACAATGATACGGTCAACGAGTTGAATGGTACTAATGGATTGCTCATTTCCAGCTTGCATTTAATATTGGCCAGATCTTCTTTTACTAGAGAAACATATTGATGTGGCGCAATCTACAGCCTAGTATGACCCTTATGTCAAGTATGTCACGTCCTCGTCGGCCAAAGCATTAACCTAATATTTAATTTTATATAACTTGAATATTTTGATTAGATATAACTTTTTTAACTTATTAATGTACTCAGATTAACCTATTTTTATACTTAATCCAGAGCTATGGTAAATAAATAAAAATATATATAAACTAGATGTATGGTAAATAAATAAAAACTTCTTTTTATATTTACTCCATAAACCTTTTTATATTTAAAAAAACTAAAAAAGCCAGGTTTTATTTAGATGAAGCCTATGGGATGAATACCATGGGACAAATTAATATTGATACCATGGGCTAAATACCATGGGCCAAATACCATATTTATAAAAGAAGTATAGTAAATAAATAAATACAAAAAAGGTATAAAGAGGTATGATAAATAAATAAATATAAAATAGGTATAAAGAGGTATGGAAAATAAATAAATATAAAAGAGGTATAAAGAGGTAAGGTAAAAAAATAAAAATATATCAAATATGATTATAAATAAAAATCTAATCATATAACAAGCCTATGGGCCAAATACCATAGTAAATAAAAGAGGTATGGTAAATAGATAAAAATATAAATAAACAGTTATGGTAAATAAATAAAACATCTTTTCATATTTACTCCATAATCTGCTTTATATTTACGAACACTCAAAAATAGGTTTTATTTAGGTGTAATTATATAACAAGCTAATGGGCCAAATACCATAGTGAATAAAAGAGGTATGGTAAATAAATAAAACTAGCAATTGCATCATATGTTGCAAAAAAAACGTTGTAAAGCAGTAACATAGAAAAAAGTAGTATAGAGGAAATGCTCTCACATAAATCATGTAGGGAGGAAAGTATATCACCCAATATATACTTGAAAAATGTAAATACTTTAAAAAAATATATCACAAATACATATAAATATTTAAAATACCATGAAAATATAAAAAATACAATTAGTTTTCATATTTTACTAAATTTTAAAAGATATTTCTTTTGTTTTGTATAAATAAAATAATTTTAATCATAATTTTTTTTCTAATAACGAATTCTTTTAAAGAAATTATAATTTAAAATTAATCAAATATCACAAAATAAAATAAAATATTAAATTTTAACAAAAATAATTTTAAATAAAATATAACAATTTTTTTTTAAATTAGTATTTGTTTTTTAATTTCTTTTTAGTCAAACTAATTATTAGGTTTCAATCGCTAGTTTGACAGTCTCTTCATCTATTTATGGTTAATCTTTATCTGATCTCTCATCTAATCATGATGATAAACCACACTCATTAGTTTGAAAATCCATGGACAAAACAACGCTGTGCTCGAAGCAGTGTGAATGCCATTAAAACGTTGTGTGTCTTGGAAGTAATCATAGATGAGGAAATTCCTTCTTGCCCAAGCATAGTCCAATTTCTGGGCATCTGTAAGTGTCCAGGCCGCTGGCTTATCCCACCAGTTTTCCCCTGTTGTGGATGCGCAGGCCGGAAATGGATCCTCCCATGTGCACGCATCTGCATTGAACTTCTGGTAAGATGAAAGGAAGGGTGCGTTGGTCTTATCCAGCCTTCTCCTTGTCGCCCAATTATCTGCATTCCAGATGCTGGAAAATAAGTACATTGGCTAATTCTTGGGATACACATTGTCCGTAACATTGGTGTGCCTGTACACTCTCAGCAGAACCGAATCCACAAAAAATCTGCGCCATTGAAAAAACACTGTCAGGTTGTTAAGAATTTTCTTCAGTCAGTTCTTTAAGAATTTTCGGAAGAAAATTGTGTAAAAGAAAGATTTAATTTGTGAGAAATTTTGGGAAAAAAAAGGCTATCTAAAAGATTTAACTAGTGGGCGCACACTCCATCTTTCATTAAGAATCAGAAAGCTTGATGACGGTGCTGAGAAATCTAAAAATAGAAAATCCCACTAATAGATCACAAGTTAGCCGTTAACAAAGCCATTAAAAGAGCCACTAAAAGATCACAAGGTAGACATGAAAAGAATATGAGTCTTTTAAAAGAAAAAGCCACAAAAAGATTACAAGGTAGCCATTAAAGGCATTAATAATTTTCTTTTCAAGAGAGTAAGGCAGGCTTCAGCTTTGATATCTGCTTAAAATGCAGAAAGCTTAATGATGTTTTAACTAGTGCTGAGAAATCTTTAAATAGAAAAAGGCACAAAAGATGACAAGGTAGCCATTAAAAATGTTAATAATTTTCTTTTCAAGAGACTAACTCAGGTTTCAGCTTGGATATCTGCATTTTCTGCTTAAAATGCAGAAAGCTTAATGTTGTTTAAACTAGAGTCAAGTAATCTTCCAAAAGAAAATGCTACAAAAAAGATCACAAGATAGCCAATAAGACAATTAATAATTTTCTTTTCAGGTTTGATATCTGCTTAAAATATAGTAGGTTTCACCTAGGATTTCCACATACATAAGCTGATTGTAGTTCCAGAGAAAGGAGTATGCATGAAATTCCGGTCGTGGGATCGACGCAGAGCTCATTCCTCTGTTCTCTCCCTCTAACGCCATCCACATATATGTTTGTTTGCAGAGCATAGGACTGCCCACTTACGTTACCCAGGAATTCGAACAGCATGAACAAGAAGAACAATGTGACCGGAACTGGCAGTGGCGGCTGCGAGGCTTTCTTTTCTCTTGTGATCATATAAACCCTGAACCCTGAGGATGAACTATATTATTTCTAAAACAGAAAATTGTAACTGATTAATAATAACAGTGTTTAAACCAAAGGTTGATACTATTTTAATCGTCTAACATAAAAATCGATGATGCATAATGGTACACTTGGCAGTTTAAGAAAGTTTTTTCAAATAAAACACTTTACAAATGAATATAAATAAACCGTATATGGTAAGTAAATAAAACTCATATTTACTCCATAACTGCTTTATATTTACCGTTGTGATGCAACAAGATGATGGAGCTTAGTGAAATGAAGTCGCTCACTAAGTGGGCCCGCAGCTATTTTTCGTGCAAAGCTATTTTTAGACTATGTCTATTTTTAGACATATGGATCATGGTCTATGAGTTGCAGGATGCTATTTATGGATGATTGGTTGAGTTGGTAAAAATAGATGGACCTCTATTTTTAGACATTGGGCGGTTTCTATTTTTAGACCGTCGAGCTAAAAATAGAACAGTCAAATATTATTAACCCTTAATAATATTTAGAATATAAACATTATCTTATCCTCTTGGAGCACTTTAGTTTGATGCTTGGATGTGGCACATGCAGCTTATAGAAGGAAATATGCTTTTCCTAAGGGTTAGTTGAGCTATTGCATGGTTGACTTCAGTTAGAACTCATGTGGCAGAGTTTGGTGGAGTTGATGAGACAGTTGGTGGAGTTGTGTTCGGCTTAACTTAGTTGAACTAGTTGTATTTAGTCTAACTGATAAATACACTAGTGATGAGTGGTGTGAATTAATTATTAATTAATTCACTAATTATTAACTCATTATTCAACTAAAGAACACATCAGTTAACACCAGTGCATGGACAGTTCAGTGGAGACTAGTGGAAGAGATAGGTGAAAGAGCCGGTTTGCTATTAGTTGTGACATTAGTTGTGCATGAGATTGGCACAAGCATTGGAGGAGATTTCCAATGAGAATTGTGCAGTTGGAGCTAGTGGGATTCGAACTTGGATCTCATCCATAATCCTTTTGGATTGCGCAGTAGAGGCAGGCAAACAGTGGAGGAGTTTTGAACCCGTGACTTGTTCAAAACTGAGCTAGTTTGTGTGTAACTTTTGGAGATAGTACTGAGTACTTGTGAGGAGTATTGTGTTATGTATTGTTACATGTTATCTTCCATTATAATATACAAAATAGCTGGGGGTTTTCAGCTATGAGCTTTCCCCATTACATACTGTGTTGATATGTGTGCTTGATTATGTTTTAATGAGCGCATGCGACTGCTTTCTATTTCTGCATATTGATGATCAATTGTAGAAGAGGTTATGTGTTATGCATGAATTCAAATTAGTGTGTGACCAGGATAATCTCGGTGAATAAATCTTCATTATTCAGCAAATTTCTACATGGTATCGGAGCAAGAGAATTGATCATCGAGATCTATTACAGTGATTACAATTATTTCGGTAGACAGAGTTTGTAACGGGCCAGGTAGCCTCTGGATCCATCCTTTCTTTGAAAGGTGATATATCCAATAAATTCCCCTACAGTCGATCTCTGTGCTAGAAATAATTTGTTCTCACAGATCCAGAAGCAACTGAGTTTTGAGCTTGGAATTTGAATTTTGCAGCAGTTTGTTTTCTTGGTGCTAGAGTTGAAATGTCTTTCAACGGATTGCGACTGGAATATGCCCTTGAGGGCAGTTCGAATTATGTTGCATGGTTATTTAATGGAGTGTGGGGACAGATGATATGGGGTCAAGGAGTTCATAGATGAAGATCCCAGTTTCATCGGAGCCAAGTTGAGGCTTGGCAAAAGAAGATGGTGAAATGTCGAAGGATTCTCGTTGGAGGGCGGAAGGATCACATTGTATCCACCGGATGGAAAATATTCTCCATATTTGATGTGGAAAGTGTCGATGCAAAGATTTATTCCGCAGCAAGAGCGACCAGAGGGAATTTGGCGCTCAAGGATAAACCTTTAAACATTAAGATGGAGAAAGGCAAATAAGACGCTAAGTACCTCATTTAACATTAAGATGGAGAGGCAACAAAGACGCCAAGTACCTCACTGTCTACTCAATGCGTAGATGAGTCGGGAAGTGTGGGGGTGATCGTCGAAGATGAGGACTTGGTGGACTTGGCTCTCCTTGGGCTTCCGAAGAGTTGGCACTCCTATCAGGACTCTGTCAATGGTCGGGAGAAATTGCCAGGATGGGAGCGACTTTGGTCGGATCTTGTGCAAGAGGAGATAAGGCGAAGTACCAGTGATGGATCTTCATCAAAGAACTCTGATGAAGAGAATTGCGCTTTGGCTGCCAAAGTAAAGAAGGGGAAGAGCAAGAAAGCTTCTCAATCCGGTGCGAAAGGCAAGAAGCAGGACATGTCCAAGGTAAAGTGCTTTCACTGTCACCAACACAGACATTACGCCACAAATTGTCCACAGAAGAAGAAAAATAAGCAGGCTGTTGGGACTGTAGTTGGAGAGGCCTTAGCCTCGCAGTTTGAGCTGGATTTTTTGCTGATTGCATGCTTGGTCTCAAGTGTGACGGGATCACTCCATTCTTGGGATGTTGGGTGCATCATTTCATGACCGGAGATCGAGGATCTCCGTTTAGATCTTGAGGAGAAAGATCTTTGAGGAGAAAGATCTCGAGTGCACGAGATGGGCGGCGATGGTAGATACAAAGTATGCACTCCCAGACGGTACTCATTTTGAGAGGGATTCTCGTAAAACCCTTCATATTGAAGGAAGTATTGCATGTTCCAGGATTGATGAAGAATCTGATCTCTCGTGGCGATGTTGGAATTCAAGGGGTATGATGGTCTTCACGAAGGAAAAGATTTCCGCGCAGCGGTTGATGCAATCGGAGAGACCCGAAAGATAGGGCTTGGGAAAGCCAAGAACCTTTATCAATTGTAGGTAGATGGATGCGCAACAATGGCAGGCAAGGTAGAAGGAGTGGTGAGCCGGGATGATGGCAAGCTGTGGCATCGGAGATTGGGCCACCTTCACCATGGAGCTTTGAAGATACCGCAGTAGATTTCTATTGGGCTTCCTAAGGGTAATCTTGCGTAGTCAGATCAGTGCAAGGGATGTACCTTGGGAAAATTTGTGAAAGCCACCTTTCACGAGAAGGATAGTCACACCATGACGATCCTTGAGAGAATTCATACACATGTGTGTGGACCTTTCTCGCAGCTTCGACAGCAAAGCACAAGTACTACGTGATCTTTGTCGATGATTTCTCTCGGAAGTGCTGGATCTTCTTCATGCAGAAGAAGAGCGAGACATATTCAAAGTTCTGTGAATTCAAGGCGCTGGTTGAGAAGGAATCGGGGAAGCATGTGAAGGCTCTTAGGAGCTACAATGGTGGTGAATTCATCTCTACTGAATTCAAGGACTTTTGCAGCGCAGAAGGGATTCGGAGAGAGCTCATCGCACCCCATAACCCATAGCAGAACAGGGTTGCTGAGCAGAAGAACAAAACGATCGTGGGTGCTGCACAGGCGATGTTTCATGACCAGGGCCTACCCCTTCACTTGTGGGTGGAGGCATGCAATACTGCAGTATATGTGCAAAACCGTTGTCCTCACAAGATACTTGGCATGAGTACACCGGAGGAGGCGTTTTCTGGTAAGAGACCTGATATTTCCCATTCGAGGATTTTTGGTTCACCTGTCTACATGCATGTGACGAAGGACGCCAGAAAGAAGTTGGATCTGACCGCAGAGGTTGGGATATTTGTGGGGGTACACTGACACGCCCCACAACTATCATGTGTATTTTAAGCCGCAAGATTGTTGTGCGACTGGGATATCAAATTTCTGTGAGGAGAAAGACATGCAACACGTTGAGAGGGAGCCACACTTGCATGCAGACATGAGGAGCTATTAGTTCCTAAGGGTGAGCTTCAGGATGTGGATCAGCCACATGAGGAAGTTCATGGAGTGGAAGAGACCACTCATGTCAGCCAACCATCGCAGGGCACAAGCGCATCGTAAGCCGAGTTGATCGGCTCAAGATGTAGAGAAGGTTGTAGGACCACCTACAAAGATGCGTTGCATGCAGACGCCTTTTTACCGGACTGCACATTGGATACATGGCTCTTATGAGAAAATGTGTCGGATGCAGCCATCCTCTTCGAGAAGCTATGAGGGACCCCGCATGGTAGATGCCATGGTGGAAGAGTACGATTGATGTTTCGTAAACAATGCATGGGAGATTGTCCTGCGACCGTGAGGGAAATCAGTGGTGGGTTCGAGATGGATCTACAAAGTGAAGTAGGCAGCTGACGGGAGTGTGGAGAAGTACAAGGCAAGATTTCTTGCCCGAGGCTTTTCACAGATTGAGGGGATCGATTATGAGGAGACCTTTGCACCTGTCGCAAGGTATTCTTCCATACGGACGATTCTTGCTCTCTCAACGCAGATGGGGTGGCACATTCATCAGATGGATGTGAAGACTGCGTTCCTCAATGGATTCATTGAGGAGGAGGTGTACATAGAGCAGCCCGAAGGTTTCAATATCTTCAGTAGTGATTCGCATGTGTGCAGACTCAAGAGAGCACTGTATGGGTTGAAACAAGCACCTCGTGCTTGGTACACACGGATAGACAGTTATTTCACCGGACTTGGATTCTCCAAGAGTGAGGCAGATCCTAACCTGTACCAGATTGTGGTGGAGGGGAAGTTGTTGATCATTGTACTGTATGTAGATGATCTGATTTTGACGGGTGATGAGCTATTGATACTTTCATGCAAGGAGGATCTTGATAGAGAGTTTGAGATGAAGGACTTGGGCCTCCTTCATTATTTCTTGGGATTGGAAATTTGGCAGCGCAGTGATGGACTGTTTGTTTCTCAGGGTAATTATGCCCGGGAGATACTAGAGAAGTTCAACATGCATGGCTGCAAGCCTGTTGATACTCCTCTTCCCGGAGGTTGGAGGAAGGAGGATGCTACTTCAGCAGAGGTAGTGGATGCCACTGTTTATCGACAGTTGGTGGGGTCGCTTATGTATCTGGTCAATACACGACCCGATATATGCTATGTTGTTAACCAGCTTTCGCAAGCTATGGTTAAGCCTACCAAGCTCTTCTGGAAGGAAGGCAAGCATGTATTGCGTTATCTTAGAGGCACATCGGGATATGTTTTGTGGTACAGACAGGAGGATGAGGTGAAGCTATGTGGCTTCACGGATGCAGATTGGGTAGGGAGCCCAACGGACTGAAAGAGCACATCTGGAGGGATCTTTAGTATCGGGTCGACAGCAATTTTCTGGTACAGCAGGAAGCAGAGATCTGTGGCACTCAGTTCCACGGAGGCCGAGTACATGGTAGCAAGCTTGGCTGCATGCGAGGCTATTTGGATGAGGAAGATTCTGGTCAGGTTGTTCGAGTCGCATTTGGAGCCTACTGTGATTTATTGTGATAACCAGAGTTGCATTAAACTCTCGGCTAATCCAATATTTCATGATAGATCCAAACACATTGACATCAGGTACCATCATATCAGAGATTGTGTTCAGCGGAGAATCATGTTACTTTCATATGTTCCCACGGAGGATCAGGATGCTGACATCTTAACGAAGGCGCTCACCAGGAGAAAATTCGAATTCCACAGAGGCAGGATAGGGGTTGCATATAATCCATATCTTGTTGAGAGGGAGTGTTGAAAATGCAACAAGATGATGGAGCTTAGTGAAATGAAGTCGCCTTCACTAAGTGGGCCCGCAGGCTATTTTTTGGCGCAAAGTCTATTTTTAGACTATGTCTATTTTTAGACATATGGATCATGGTCTATGAGTTGCAGGATGCTATTTATGGATGATTGGTCGAGTTGGTAAAAATAGATGGACCTCTATTTTTAGATATTGGGCGGTTTCTATTTTTAGACTGTCGAGCTAAAAATAGAACAGTCAAATATTATTAGCTCTTAATAATATTTGGACTATAAACATTATCTTATTCTCTTGGTGCACTTCAGTTTGAGCTACGGATGTGGCCCATGCAGCTGAAAAAGGAATTACGCTATTCCTAGGGGTTTGGTTGAGCTATTGCATGGTTGACTTTAGTTAGACTCATGTGGCAGAGTTTTGGTGGAGTTGATTGAGGAGTTGATGGAGTTGTGTTCGGTTTAACTTAGTTGAACTAGTTGTATTTAGTTTAACTGGCTAATGCACTAGAGATGAGTGGTGTGAATTAATTATTAATTAATTCACTAATTATTAACTCATTATTCAACTAAATAACACATCAGTTAACACCAGTGCATGGACAGTTCAGTGAAGACCAGTGGAAGAGATAGGTGAAAGAGCCGGTTTGCTATTAGTTGTGACATTAGTTGTGCATGAGATTGGCACAAGTACTGGAGGAGATTGCCAAATGAGAATTTTGCGCTGGAGGCTAGTGGGATTAACTTGGATCTCATCCACAGGCCTGGATTGCGTAATAGAGGCAAGGCAATTGGCGGTGAGTTTTGAACCAGTAACCTGTTCAAAACTGAGCTAGATTGTGGGTAAAGGATGGAGATAGTACCGAGGCACGGGCAGACACGTGGTGAGGAACCATTGTTACATGTTCTCTTCTATTATAATATACAAAATAGCCGGGGGTTTTCAGCTATAAGCTTTCCCCATTACATATTGTGTTTATGTGCGCATGCGACTGTTTCTATTTCCGCAAATTGTTGATCAATTGTAGAAGAGGTTATGTGTTATGCATGAATTCGAATTAATGTGTGACCAGGATAATCTCAGTGGATAAATCTTCATTATTCAACAAATTTGTACAATTTACGAACACTCCAAAAATAGGTTTTATTTAGGTGAATACTATACAAATTATTATTATGGTTAAATCTAATACTCATATTAATATATTATAATATTAATATTATTGAATTTAATAACTTTCTATTGATACAATATTAAATTTATTATATTATAATATATATAAATGTATCATGATATATATTAACTTTAGATATATATGGGAGGGAAAAACAAAGATATAGGGTGATAGAGGTGGAGATATAGGGAGATTGACAAGGGAGAGATGGAGATTAACTAAAGGAAAGGGGAGAGGAGGAATGAAGAGCGAGAGAAGGAGACACAAATATGGAGGAGGGAGAGAGAAAAGGAGAGGGGGAGGGAGATAGTGATAGGATTAGAGGAGACATAGATGGCGGAAGAGAGAGGGGGGGGGGGGGGGGTAAGGGATCAAGGGAGAGAGAGAGAGATGCCAAGAGAGAGGGAGGTAAGAGAGAAAGGAGAGATAGGAAGGACTGAGAGAGAGGCACTGAGAGAGAGAGGGATAGAGGTAAGTTGGAGGGGGAAGGAGGGAGGGAAGAAGAAATATATAAAGAGAGAGAAGTGGAGAGAGAGAGAGAGGAGTGGCAAGGGAGAGATGGAGAGAGAGTGTGTATGTTTAGGGGTGAGAAAAGAGACAAAGTAGGATGTATGGAGAGAAGGGGGGAAAGAGAAGGAGAGAGCGAGGGATATAGTAATGTAGTTGGAGAGAGAGAGAGAGAGAGAGAGAGAGATGGGGAAGAGACAGGGAGGAAGGAGAGAAAGGGAGAGAGGGGAAGGATGAAAGAGAGGAGGAGAATGATGGGGGAAGAGAGAGTATTGGAGGGAAGAGAGAGAGAGAGAGAGGGAGGGATGTAGGAGAGAAAGGGAGAGAGAGGACTTGAGAGAGAGAGGAGGAGAGAGCGATTGGTAGAGAGATGGAGTTGGAGGGGGGGAGACGTAGGAAATAAGAAATATAGAGAGTGAGAAGTGGAGAGAGAGAAGGGGTGAAAAGGGAGAGACGGAGAGAGAGCGTGTAAGTTTGGGGGTGAGATAAAGAGACAAAGAAGGAGAGATGGAGATAAGGGGGGAGATAATGAGAGATAAGGAGAGAGGGAGGGATATAGCAACATAGTTGGTGGGTGAAGAGAGAGAGAGAGAGAGAGAGAGAGAGAGAGATGGGAGAGAAAGGGAAAGAGCAGAAGGAAGAGAGAGAATGTGAGAGAGTAGAGAGAAGGAGGGAAAGAGAGATGGACTTGGAGGGGGATAGAGAGGGAGGTAAGAAGAAAGACATAGAGAGATAAAGGTGGAGAGAGAGAGAGAGAGAGTGATAAGGAAGATGGAGAGAGATGGAGAGAGGACAGAAGGAGGAAAGAGAGATATTAGCGGGGAACAGGGAGAGAAGGGGAAGATAAAGATATTAATGGAAGGTGAAGAGAGGGAAGAAGAGAGAGATGGGAAGAGGGAGGGAGTGACAAAGAGATTGATAGATATGGAGTGCGAGAGCATGTGTGTTTAGGGGGGTGAGATAGAGAGACAAAAAAAGAAGATATGGAGGGGGATATAGATATGGATGGAGGGTGGAGAGAGGGAAGAACTTAAAACCAAGGTTGTAAAGTATAATTTCCAATTTCCTCCCTGCACAGCACTCTGTATCAAAATGGGAATAGATGTGAACATGGAAAATGATACCCCACTGGGAGTACTAGAATATTATACCAAATCTGCAAATTGTAATTTCTAATTTCCTTCATGTACAATACTTTGCATCCAAATCTCCAGATCTTTAAAGCTGAATGGGATTGTTTAATGTATTCGGAAGATTCACCAATGGAAAAACATTCACCCATAAAAACTTCAGGGAGTGCTGCAGACCATGTACAGTAATAGAGAGAGTTTGTTTCAGCTATGAAAAACACTTTCCCTTTCCTGCAACATCGTACATGGTGGGTCTGCTGCATGTAGCAGAGACTATCATGCTTTAGGTGAAATTTATGTAGAAAGTTTGGTGGGTGTCGTTTGGTGGGTGTCATTAATTTATTTGAGATGAGTTTCAAATTATGGTTCATAATTTTATTTGAGACCAGTTTGAGGCTATGAAAACATATGAGGGGCTTTGAGAGGGTATTTGAACCCATCATATTATAGAATCTATACTTCTTTCAACATGATGTAATGTTTTCAGAGTCCAAGGATAGTTGTTGTATTGGACCTGTTATATATGCCATAAAGAAGAAACTCATAAGTGCCTATTTATTTTTCTAATGTTGTTAAAATGACAGCTTAAGGAAGTCCCACTATAGCTCTCTCTTTCACTATACCAGCCTAGATCCATCTTAACTCTGGATCTACCAAGCGCTGAGAGGGATCAAATCTCTCGAGGTGCAAAGCTTTCCTCCATTTTTTCACTCAAAAAATAGGTTTGCACCTCGAGAGATTTGATCCCTCTCGGCGCTGGATAGATCCGGAGTTAAGATGGATCTAGGCTGGTGTTAAGGACACGATAGTGTTTTCACCGTACACAGTTGTTAATTAACCAATTTTTTGTTCATTCACTGGTGGCCATGACGAAAGCTTGATAGTGGGAGCACTGATAGTGTCCCTGTGTGTGGTCTCGGGTTTGAATTCCACGGTTGGTGTATGGATTAGCAAATTTCACCAAACTTTGGCCTCAAAAGTAGCTCGAAGGAGGTGAAACGGTAGCTCTTGGATTCAATAGTCATGCTCTTTTTCTCTTTTGCTCTAAGCCTTATATCCATGAACATTATTTTTAGTTGTTATTAGTGGTTTAATCGAAACTTTAATACTTTAATTTTGGCTGCTAATAACAACGAAAAATAACGTTCATTCTAGATGAAAATGTTGTGGCTCCCATTTTCAACATATTTATGACATGGCTCCTAATTTCATTCCAGATGAAAATTTTGTGGCACCCAACTTTGAGTCTAAAAAAAAAAATGATCTATCTCCACATCCTCATCATAAGAAATTATCCAAGCATCACCAGTCTTGGTCAATTTCTAGTCTTGCATTTAGATCGTTACAGAAGAGACATGAGAGAATGAATCATGGACTAGTGCCGACCATCAATATCATTTGTGGATGGTTCAATGGATGGTCATGGCATCAATTGAACGAATTCTTGCATAATTCATATCGTCTTGTTGCATTAGTTGTTCTTTGTTGATTTTCATTGTTCCCTCATTTTTGTTTTAGAGGGGAATTTGCTGACAATGAAGAGTATTGATTCTCGCTCCTTTCATAGTTGTGTTTTAGGGGGGGGGAGTTAGATGGTGGCATATATTGTTTTCATTTCTAGTTTTTAATCAGTTTGATGATGACAATGTTTAGACAACTTTAGGAGTGTTTTTGTACAACATTTGAGCTGAGTTTTCCATGCTTACAGGCCTCATTTTTTGTTTGGTGGTTGATGGTATTGCTTCTGTTTGAAGCATTGTCCTGGTTCTTCACCGCCACCTAGTTTCTTTAAAGTCATTTTTGGGAGAAGTTGACATTGTTTTGCGCCCTTATGCCTATACAAATTTTCTACTTTAGTGATTGAGTGAACTCATTGAGGTTTCATGACTTTCATGTTTAGAAGTTTGGTATTTAAGCATTTCATGCTTCTTTACTGGACCAGGCCTATGTTTTTTACATTTAGTTTATCGCTATGGGATCTACAATTTTCGTTCCATGATAATTTGAGCACTGACATATTTTTTTCTTCTGGGGAGGAGCTTTTTCCTATAGATTTTTCTGTCTTTCTCTACCTATGATAGTCTGTACATGAGTACCTAATCATGCCTCATTGTCAGAACCCATTCTTTGTTTTCTTTGTGACAGCCTCATTTAAGGATTAACTGGCATTAACTAGTTAAAAACAATTTGTTTTATTTTTATTTCTGACTAGCAAGACTTGATGGTTATGTGTTGAGACAAAAATTACTATTTTACTTTTATTGTTGAATTTACTAGGAAAACCCATGAATGGAAAGAAAAATCTCCTAAGCTGTTGGTGTTAGTTTCTCAGAATAGGTGGTGGTTGGGGACAGTTTGAAAATAGTTACCCTCGCCTCAGTGGATAAAGTTGGAATCCAGAGGAGGAGAGGGGGTTCTGGAAAATTGGCAAGAAGGGGAAAGTATTTTCTAGAGCTGGAAGGTGCCAGTTGAAAATATCTTTCTGTGAACCTTGGAAAAGCCAGAAATCTGGGTGTGACTGGAAAAAGTTTTCCTGAGGTCACAACAGAGTACATCCCACTGTTGTTCCCGTGGCACCATCCTGGAATTCTGAAGCTAGGGGGCCAGTGCATGACGTAATTGCCTCACTTGGTTGGCTGGGAGGACCACAGCTTGAGGAAACTGATTTTCTGTCCAGATAAGAACACTGAACCAGACGGTTCCATTTTATTTACTGAGCAAAAGAAAGGTTTTAGTACTTGTTTTGTAAATAAATGGTTGAGTTTAAATTTACTAAAAGGAAAAGCGTTATTTGTTTATTTTTTAACTGGACGGAACAGTAATGTGTGAAGAATGGAAACTTTGTACTGTCTCTAGAATGAAAACGTCAGGATTGAATGTTTATCTTTTATTAATCCTTAAAACAGAGAAAATGGAAATGTGACGACGTTGTTAGCTTAAACAGAAGCAGAGAAGTAAACGTGCATGGCTCTAATGAAGAATAGTACCAAACTGTACGGGATAAATTAACTTCTCAAGGGTTTTATAAAAGAAAGAATAGGGAATTCGAAATACCGGGTCTGGGAACTGAAACCCTACCCAAATTTCACCCCCTTTTAATTTAGCATGCAAACTATACACGGCCATTGTGAGGATATGGTGGGCCGGTCACCGTAAATAAATATCTAGGTAAACATATAAGCATGCAGAGAAAATAAACGTGTATAGTTGTATGAACATCGATAATTGGTCAATTAATCACCTGTATCTTAACTATTAACTAGAAAAAGAAAGCTTAACTGTGCATGCAAGGTAGAAAGAAAACTGTAAACGTTGAAATTACCAACCATGTGTAACAGTAAGAAGCATACTGTCTATACTATCATATTATTGAACCCTCTGAAGAAATTTAGAGGAGACAGACATTATAAGCAAAAGATTAACCATATAAATGCATATATTTATACTGCCAAATTATTCTTTGCAGCAAAGGCGCGAGAAAGACCAGCTTGCCAATTCCACAGGTCGTATTGAAATGTAGAACACGGAAATTATAACATAGAACCGGAAGAAAGTCCTAGCCAGTCCTGGCGAATTGAGTTATAAAATTACAAAAGCAACCAGAAGACGAATTTAAACACAATGGAAAAATAGTGTCGGAGCGTCTGAGGTTTAAGGGTTAACAACCCTCACGACCCGACAATTCAAAATAAAGTCGTATACAAATGTTACAGCCAAGAAATAAAGTGCAGAGACACAGTAGTAGCGTAAACCCAGTTCTCTCTAGATACTATCATATCACGGAACGTTATGATAAAACCCTGAGCCCGAAGGTAAAAGGGGAAATCCTTTGCAGAACCCGCAAGGGTAGAGCTTTTAGCAGAGAACTATGAACGTAGACGCCTGATAGTGGTGTACCTGGCAAAGAAGAACACGGCCGATCAGGGAATTGTACACTTTTAAGCAGAAGGAATGGTCTCTTAAAGTAAGGCCATAAACCTGTTAAACACAAAAGAAAACAAACTCGGTCAATAGGGATGACCGCGACAAAGGAAAATAAACAAAAAGAGATGTAGGATATTCATGCTAAAACTGAATACAATCTCTCTTATTAAGCTCACCTGTAGGTATGTAAATACCGGTTCGGAAAAGCTGTCAAGGAAATAGAGTCATAAGTAAGAAGAAAATCTGTATGAGCCTGCGGGATAACCCTATATCGGTAAAACCAAATAGAAGAATGGAAAAACTCCAGCACTGTGAAAAATAACAACGAAATGGGTTACCTTCTTAAACTTTCTTTCCCACGTTCTCTTTGTGCCGAGATAAACCTCCATAGTAGTTTCACCACCTAGCACACTTTCAACCAGAGAGAGAGAAATTAACAGTCGATTCATAATCATCTGAGGAAGCTAGCAGCCAGGGAAAAACGGAGTTACCAGAGAAAGGAGCATAGCTTTTAAGATGCAATCTGGACGGAGAAACCTATGGCAGCGGCGTTCCTCGGGTGCGCCATGCGTAGATGAAACAACTACTGGACCAACGAAAATCTTTGAAGAAGTCTATAGTCTCTTTTCCCTCCAATAACCCATGAAACTCGAGTTAGGGAGCAGCTGTCACTTGGGATATTTCCAAGGAAGCCAGCTTACAACAAATGGCGAGACGAATTTTTGCCACGTTCATTCCACCGTATGCCAAGAAGTTAAACACCTCGAAAGGGGCAAAGATATTTATGTGGATTTTAATTACCAGATCACCGTATGGTACATCCTTGGGATCGTTTATCAACCCAACACGCAGAAGAATTAAAACACCAAGGCAAGCATAAATGCATCCATGTCCTTGGACGAGTTATATGATTAGTAAGTAAATGCGCCAAGTTTGATAACCACACCATAAACAATAGAGTTAAACAAAATACATTATAGTATGCATTGCGATGTTGTAAATTGCATGGGAGTGGTTATTGGTATTGAATTATTAACATAGTGTGAATATTAAATCTGCCGGTGCACTAATAGAAAACATGTGAACCATAGGTAAACAAATTTTTATTGAGTAATTTTTTGGATAATGCATGTGACAAGTGGTATCAGAGCCAAGTTGCTATGCTGGAACCTTAAGGGTCTGCTAACAGTGAAGCTGTGTATGTAATTTGTGCACTGAGAATAAACGAGGAAAATGAGAGAAGGTATAGCATCTCAATCACAGCCAGAGGAGACTCAAGGCCAGACAGTTACGAATCCAGAAATGTGGGTTAAATTGACTTTAGAATAGCATCAAAAGAACAGCTGAATGCTTGAAGAGTAGCAGCATCAAACTGCATTTCTACTAAACACAGTACAACAACTACAAGAAGAAATGATGGGGGTCCGGAGGGACAATGAGAGGCTGCTCCACAACCAAGAAAAGATACTGAAAAGCTTATCTGACAAACAAAATCAGGAATTGGAGCACCCCAGTGCTGAAAAAGAAGAATCAACGGAACAAGACGAGCAACAAACCAGGAAGAATACTACTGGTAAGACAGAGAGGAGCCCCTCCCAAAGGAGCAAAAATAAGAATGATAATGAGGCAGAGTCAGGCAATTTATCTGACCAACAAGATCTCAAGAGGAAGAAAGTGGAACTGTAGGGGGAGTTTCATAAGATTAAGCCACCAATGTTTGATGGCGAGGCGGAAGAGGCAGCTGAAGCATGGTTAATTAATATTAATAAATATTTTCAGGTATATGAGTATAGCAGCAATCTGAAGGCCAGATTGGCTATATATCAGCTGCGAGAGAAAGCCACCCTGTGGTGGGAGGAGGTAAAGAATGTTCGCAGCATTGATGAGCGAGACATTACATGGGAACTATTTCAGCAGTACTTCAAAGATAAATACCTTACAGAAAGATTCTATGATGATAAAGCCAAGGAATTCCATGATCTTCGACTTGGTCAGATGACCATGGATGAGTATGTCACGAAATTTACCTCCCTGCTACACTATGTACCCTACCTCAGAGAGGAAAAAGCCAAGGTGCAGAGATTTCTGAGCAGTCTGCCTGCTCCCATGAGGGAAAGAATAGAGTTTGTTAACCCCCAAACTATGGATGAAGCTTTCCGGAAGGCACGCATGTGTTACCAACAGGATAAGGCCAAGGGGGAGGGTGGAAAAGGTTGGCAGCCCAAGAAAAATCAAAAGCATTCCTCTACTTTCAAAAGCAGTAAAAGCGACCACTTTAAAGGGGCAGGACCGAAGGCTAGTAGCAAGCAGTTTAATAAGAACCATCAAAGGATTAAGTGGCCAGCTGAAGAAAGACCCACAGAAGCATCAAGCAAACCAGAGCAGGGGAAAAATTCTAAACCTCCCCTACAGTGTTGGGGATGTGGGGAATCCCATTACTATAAGAACTGTCCACAACGCAATAAAAGTGAAACTGTGGCAAATTTGTAGGAGGCATCAACAGTGGGGGACGTGGTATGAAACATACCATGTATAAATGCAACCTTGGAAGATCGTTAGGCTAACTTCTAGCCCACAATGATTGAATTGGAAGGTACTATACTATCCAAACCTGTTTCAATTTTAATAGATCCTGGAGCTAGTTTAAGTTATGTAAGTCCTAAACTAGTGGAGATGTGAAAATTAAAAGAACAGAAACTTAAAAACTCCTGGTTAGTTCAACTAGCCACCGGAGAAAAATGCAAAGTGACTGCGAAAATTTCTAATTGCATACTAGAGGTTGCAGAACAACAGTTGCAGGTAGACTTAAATATTCTACCATTGGGATCATATGATGTGTTACTAGGAATGGACTGGCTGGAAAAACACTTGACCTTAGTGGATTGTAAGGAAAATACAATTTATTACAGATCGCTAGATGGTACGCGTAAGGAATTAAAGGAATCAGAAAGCCTGTGCAATTACACCCCATAACAGCATCTCAGATGAGCAAGTGTATCCGAAAAGGATGTCAGTTGTACGCAATCCAAGTAGGGTATGCAGAATCTAAGGGAAAGGCTGCAGATATAAAATATATTCCTGTAGTATAGGAATTTCTAGATTTATTTCCAGAAAACATCCCTGGATTGCCACCTAAAAGAGATATTGATTTCACTATTGAGTTGCTACCAGGGGCCACACCAGTGTCAAGAGCTCCTTACAGAATGAGCATACCAGAGTTAACAGAGTTAAAGATGCAGTTGCAGGAGCTTTTGGATAAAGGATATATTTGCCCAAGCATGTCACCTTGGGGAGCACCAATTATGTTTGTTAGAAAAAAGGATGGAACCTTACGCATGTGCATGGATTACCGACAACTCAACAAGTTGAAAGTTAAGAATAAATATCCTTTACCCAGAATCGATGATTTATTCGATCAAGTGAGGGGTGCTAAGGTGTTTTCTAAGATAGATTTCAGGTCTGGATATCACCAAATACGAATCAAGGATGAGGATGTTTGCAAAACATCATTCCGCACCAGATATGGGCATTATGAGTTTGTGGTATTGCCCTTCGGATTGACCAATGCACCAACAACCTTTATGAGGTTGATGAATGGCATTTTTCATCAATTTCTAGATCACTTTGTATTGATCTTCATAGATGACATATTGATTTACTCAAAGAGCGAGGAAGAACATAAGGAACATCTGAGAATAGTATTGGAAATGCTGAGAAAGCATCAGCTTTATGCTAAATTCAGCAAGTGTGATTTCTTTGAATCGGAAATCCAATACTTGGGTCATGTTGTGATAGCCGAAGGAATAGATGTGGACCCTGAAAAGATTAAAACTATGATGGAATGGAAGGTACCACAGAATGTGGCAGACATTAGATCATTTATGGGTCTGGCGGGATATTACAAGCGGTTCATCGAAGGGTTCTCTAAGATTTCCTATCCTATTACATCCCTACAAAAGAAAGGAAAACCTTTCAAATGGACGAATGAATGTCAGATCAGCTTTGAAAAGCTGAAACAACTCTTAACCACAACACCAGTGCTGAAGGTAGCTGACCCAAAAAAAGATTATGTGGTGTGTACTGATGCTAGCAAGGAGGGAGTCAATGCAGTATTAACACAAGAAGGCAAGGTAATAGCCTATAAGTCCAGAAAGTGGAGAAAACATGAACAAAAATACTCTGCTTATGATTTAGAACTCACAACAGTAGTGCATGCTCTCCGAGTATGAAGGCATTATATACTGGGCAAGAGGTTTGTACTTAAAACAGACCATAGCAGTTTGACTAACTATTTTAAGCAATCAGATTTAAACTCTAGGCAGGAAAGGTGGAATGCCTTTTTGAGTGAATTTGACATGGACATACAAAATGTTAAAGGAAAAGAAAACCGAGTTGCAGACGCTCTGAGCAGGAAATTGCATGGGATCTATGTAATGTACTACAACCAACCTGTAAGCCAGCTGTCAGAGAAATTAAGGGAAGAAGCACGGAAGGACCCAAAATACAAGTTCTTGTGGCAGCAGATGGAAAAGAACAAGGAGCAAGGCAAGCCATCCGAGTATGGAAGCAACGAAGAACATATGTTAACTTTTCGCGGAAGGACTTATGTTCCTAATCGCGCAAGTCTCAAGGAGTTAATCCTGGACGAGTACCATCGCAGCAACTACGCTGGCCATCCTAGCTATCAAAATATGCTTTCGACAATTAGAAAATTATATTATTGGCCAGGTATGCGTAGAGACATTGTAGAATATTTGAGCAAATGTTTAGAATGCCAGCAAGTTAAAGTGGAGCATCGGCACCCTGCAGGGCTACTGCAGCCCATACCCATTCCAGAATGGAAATGGGAAGTGATCTCTTTAGATTTCATCACGGGCTTACCTCGAACAAGGAAGAAGAATGATTCAATTATGGTAGTGGTGGACAGATTAAGTAAATCTTCCCATTTCATACTTATGAAATCCACCTACAAAACAGTGTAGATTGCAGACATATTTATGAGGGAAATCTTTAGGTTGCATGGTATACCTAAGACCGTGATTTCAGACCGGGATGTTAAATTTACCTCCACATTTTGGAAGACCTTTTTTTCAGGTTTAGGAACTCAAATACATTTCAGTACTGCCTATCACCCTCAAACTGATGGGCAGACAGAACGGGTAAACCAAGTTTTGGAAGACATGCTGCACATGTATGTAATGCGGCAGCCAGCTAAATGGGAAGATTACCTGCACCTAGTAGAGTTTGCATACAAAAATGGATATCAGGAATCTCTAAAGATGAGTCCCTTTGAAGCATTATATGGACGACAGTGTCGTACACCAATAAACTGGAGCAGTCCTTAGACAAAATTAATGTTGGGACCAGAAATGCTAGCTGAACTGGAAGCTGAAGTAAAAAGGATAAGGCAGAATTTGAAGGCTGCGCAAGACCGACAAAAGGTCTTTGCAGACAAGAAAATATCCTATCACGAATTCGGAGTGGGGGACCACGTGTATGTAAGGATTAAGCCTAAAAGAAGTACCTTAAGGTGGACTTCTTGCGCCAAGTTAACCCCCCGTTACTGCGGACCCTTCCAAATTCTGGAAAGGGTGGGACCGGTAGCCTATAGGTTGGCTTTGCCTAGTCATATAAAAGTACACAATGTGTTCCATGTATCGTTGTTAAAGCGATATGTGCATGATGAAAAACATTTAATTCATTGACAAAACATTCAGGTAGGAGGAAAGAGTAGGAATAACTCCTAACTAGAAGTTTTAATACATTTAATGTACTGACTAATAATCCTGTTTTTTTTCCTTACCAGGTAGAATCGGACGAAGAATTTCTAGTAGAGCCACTACGCATACTGGATCGTAGGGAAATTGAACTTCGTAAAAGAGTAGTTACCCAGTTAAAAGTGCAGTGGAAGCACTTTGGACCGGACGAAGCTACTTGGGGGGATGCAAATTTTATGCAGGAAGCCTACCCAGAACTCTTTGCAGAGATGGGCTGAAAACACCGAGGACGGTGTTACTTCCAAGGGGGGAAGATGTGACAGCCTCATTTAAGGATTAACTGGCATTAACTAGTTAAAAACAATTTGTTTTATTTTTATTTTTGACTAGCAAGACTTGATGGTTATGTGTTGAGACAAACATTACTATTTTACTTTTATTGTTGAATTTACTAGGAAAACCCATGAATGGAAAGAAAAATCTCCTAAGCTGTTGGTGTTAGTTTCTCAGAATAGGTGGTGGTTGGGGATAGTTTGAAAACAGTTACCCTCGCCTCAGTGGATAAAGTTGGAATCCAGAGGAGGAGAGGGGGTTCTGGAAAATTGGCAAGAAGGGGAAAGTATTTTCTAGAGCTGGAAGGTGCCAGTTGAAAATATCTTTCTGTGAACCTTGGAAAAGCCAGAAATCTGGGTGTGACTGGAAAATTTTTTCCTGAGGTCACAACAGAGTACATCCAACTGTTGTTCCCGTGGCACCATCCTGGAATTCTGAAGCTAGGGGGTCAGTGCAGGACGTAATTGCCTCACTTGGTTGGCTGGGAGGACCACAGCTTGAGGAAACCGATTTTCTGTCCAGATAAGTACACTGAACCAGACGGTTCCGTTTTATTTACTTAGCAAAAGAAAGGTTTTAGTACTTGTTTTGTAAATAAATGGTTGAGTTTACATTTACTAAAAGGAAAAGCGTTATTTGTTTATTTGTTAACTGGACGGAATAGTAATGTGTGAAGAATGGAAACTCTGTATTGTCTCTAGAATGAAAACGTCAGGATTGAATGTTTATCTTTTATTAATCCTTAAAACAGAGAAAATGGAAATGTGACGACGTTGTTAGCTTAAACAGAAGCAGAGAAGTAAACGTGCATGGCTCTAACGAAGAATAGTACCAAATTGTATGGGATAAATTAACTTCTCAAGGGTTTTATAAAAGAAAGAATAGGGAATTCGAAATACCGGGTCTGGGAACTGAAACCCTACCCAGATTTCACCCCCTTTTAATTTAGCATGCAAACTATACACGGCCATTGTGAGGATATGGTGGGCTAGTCACTGTAAATAAATATCTAGGTAAACATATAAGCATGCAGAGAAAATAAACGTGTATAGCTGTATGAACATCGATAACTAATCAATTAATCACCTGTATCTTAACTATTAACTAGAAAAAGAAAGCTTAATTGTGCATGCAAGGTAGAAAGAAAACGATAAATGCTGAAATTACCAGCCATGTGTAACAGTAAGAAGCATACTGTCTATACTATCATATTATCGAACCCTCTGAAGAAATTTAGAGGAGACAGACATTATAAGCAAAAGATTAACCATATAAATGCATATATTTATACTGCCAAATTATTCTTTGTAGCAAAGGCACGAGAAATACTAGCTTGCCAAATCCACAGGTCGTATTGAAATGTAGAACACGGAAATTATAACAGAGAATCGGAAGAAAGTCCTCGCCAGTCTTGGCGAATTGAGTTATAAAATTACAAAAGCAACCGAAAGACGAATTTAAACACATTGGCAAAATAGTGTCGGAGCGTCTGAGGTTTAAGGGTTAACAGCCCTCACGACCCGAAAATTCAAAATAAAGTCGTATACAAATGTTACAGCCAAGAAATAAAGCGTAGAGACACAGTAGTAGCGTAAACCCAGTTCTCTCTAGATACTATCATATCACGAAACGTTATGATAAAACCCTGAGCCCGAAGGCAAAAGGGGAAATCCTTTGCAGAACCCGCAAGGGTAGAGCTTTTAGTAGAGAACTATGAACGTATACGCCTGATAGTCGTGTACCTGGCAAAGAAGAACACGGCCGATCAGGGAATTGTACACTTTTAAGCAGAAGGAAGGGTCTCTTAAAGTAAGGCCATAAACCTATTAAACGCAAAAGAAAACAAACTCGGTCAGTAGGGATGACCGCGACGAAGGAAAATAAACAAAAAGAGATGTAGGATATTCATGCTAAAACTGAATACAATCTCTCTTATTAAGCTCACCTGTAGGTATGTAAATACCGGTTCGGAAAAGCTGTCAAGGAAATAGAGTCATAAGTAAGAAGAAAATCTGTATGAGCCTGCGAGATAACCCTATATCGGTAAAACCAAATAGAAGAATGGAAAAACTCCAGCACTGTGAAAAATAACAACAAAATGGGTTACCTTCTTAAACTTTCTCGCCCACGTTCTCTTTGTGCCGAGATAAACCTCCATAGCAGTTTCACCACCTAGCACACTGTCAACCAGAGAGAGAAAGAAATTAACAGTCGATTCATAATCATCTGAGGAAGCTAGCAGCCAGGGAAAAATGGAGTTACCAGAGAAAGGAGCATAGCTTTTAAGCTGCAATCTGGACGGAGAAACCTATGGCAGCGGCATTCCTCGGGCACGCCATGCGTAGATGAAATAGCTACTGGACCAGCGAAAATCTCTGAAGAAGTCTACAGTCTCTTTTCCCTCCAATAACCCGTGAAACTCAAGTTAGGGAGCAGCTGTCACTTGGGATATTTCCAAGGAAGCCAGCTTACAGCAAATGGCGAGACGGATTTTTGCCACGTTCATTCCACCGTATGCCAAGAAGTTAAACACCTCGAAAGGGGCAAAGATATTTATGTGGATTTTAATTACCAGATCACTGTATGGTACATCCTCGGGATCATTTATCAACCCAACACGCAGAAGAATTAAAACACCAAGGCAAGCATAAATGCATCCATGTCCTTGGACGAGTTATATGATTAGTAAGTAAATGCGCCAATTTTGATAACCACACCATAAACAATAGAGTTAAACAAAATACATTATAGTATGCATTGCGATGTTGTAAATTGCATGGGAGTGGTTATTGGTATTGAATTATTAACATAGTGTGAATATTAAATCTGTCGGTGCACTAACAGCAAACATGTGAACCATAGGTAAAAAAAATTTTATTGAGTAATTTTTTGGATAATGCATGTGACATTCTTCTTTAGTTACTCCCTATGTTTCGCTTAATGGGGGGTATTAGAGTTGGTTTTTCCAACAATTCATTTCCTTATGAGCTAAGTATGGTGAGTTGTAAGCTCACATAGGGAATTGCATCTACCAGCTAGTTGTCATAGTTATCCTTAATCGACATTGGGCCTCATCTGTTGCTATATAATGGAGGCTTTCTATGTAATTTTATACAACATTGTGAATAATATAATACTCTTACAATCATAATATATTTGATTATGGGATTCTTTTGATCATGGAATAACTTTCACATATTTGGTTATGGGCTCCTCGCTTGGTCAACTTATGTGGTTAATCATAAGTTTCAAGAACAATGGAGAGTTCAGAACATGAACATTGGATATTTCTAAAAGTTTTGGAAACAAAAATATTAACCAACATACATTCCTTAAAGTAAATTCTCATGGTAACATGAAATATTTTGCATCAAAGCATATTAATAAACAAATGTATATGCATATGTTCCGTATACAACCTTGATGAGAAGATAGCAGATAAACTAAATTCACATAAATTTTAAAATTCATTACGTACAGAGAATTTTAAAACATACAAGTCTAGGTTAGTGATATCACAAAGGGTATGAATTAAAATATGTAACTAGAATAAAACTAATATGGATTCATCTTAATTATTAATCTAGTAAATATTTAGAGAAATTAAATTTGTTGAGGTGCGAATCTTTTTTAGAGTGTAAAAATTGAAAAAAAAAAATTGTGCCTTCTCTAAAGATTTGAACTCTCTCCTTAGTTTATATATAATTAATTAATTAATTAATTTTTTATTGTTTTAATTGTTTTTTTAATGTGTAAATGAACTAAACAATTGAAAATTTTCTTAAGCACCTTTCTTGTATACACTATATAGCATGAAATAGTATTTGTAACAAATCTTTGTTGGAATTTAGACATATTTCACCAAATAATATATTAAAAAGGACCAAAATGTAAAACAATAAAAATATTTAAAATGATTTATTATTTTTCAACTTCTTTATATCATATGTATATAGTTTTTTTTTCAAACCATATATATAATTGATATTGAAATATTTTATTTAATATGAATATTGAAATATTTTATTTGTGAATGATATTGTGGATATTAGAATATTTTTCTATTATTAATATTTTTTTTTAAATACACATTAATATTACTTGATTCTCTATTGAAATATTAAGCAACTAGAGGGATAAAATCCATTCAGGTGCAAACTTTCTCTCAAGTTTTGCACTTAAAAAGAGGTTGCATCTTATGCGATTTGGTCCTTCCTAATACTTGGTAGATACAGAGTTAAGATTATGTTTTATATATCATAAATTATTTTTGACTTTGATAAAGTTTAACTCATAAAAACATTTTTAACTATGAAATCAATTTACTTAATTTATATATATATATGAAGTACTAACTATTTTTTACGTTGATAAATTTACCTCAAGTAAAACAACATTTTAGTTTTGTAAGTATTCCAATTTCATTGAACATTTTACATGTAATAAAAGTTTCCACTTTAATTTTGTAAGTATTCCAATTTCATGTGACATTTTACATGTAATAAGGGTTTTGGAAAATAATCTTATATAATTTTTCATTACAGACAACCTAATCTGATAAAAATTAGGAATTGGTAAGTTTTACACTTAGGGTAAGTTTTACACTTAGGGTAAGTTTGTTGTCGTAATGCCAAGCAAGACATAACTTACCCAAAAATAATACCATTTCATTAGTTAATAATTTTGAAGAAGAAACATACCATTTCATTAGTTAAGAATTTTGAAGAAGAAACATACCTTCACTAAAGCTTTGGCAACCATATTTTTTCACTAAAACAACCTTATACTCTTTTTGTTTTCCTTTTTTGACTTATAATATTATTGTATATATCTGCTTTTTGTTAAAAAATTAATTGAGCCAAGATATTCAGTATTATTATTTTTGTTTAATTAATTGGCTGACATATATATATTTTTAAAAAATCAACATAACATTAAGCGAACAACATCCCCCTAATATATTGGGTTGTAGAGCCCTTTCAACTTACAAATATTTTTTAAAGTCATATATTATTTGTATATCAAGAATTTATTTAAAAATAAATAAATTTAAGCACTTTGCATTACATCGAAAGAAGATTACATAGGCCAATATTATTTGCTACCTGTCTTCCCAAAGGGAAACCACACTAGTAGCATAGGTTTATAGTTTTGAAGTTACTAAGACCTTGTCTAATTAGAGCATCTTGAAAAAAAAACTTATATAAACATGTTGGTTGTGCTAGAACTTTACATGGTACAACATGGCTAAACAAAAACGATTTCTAGATATGTAAACCACAAAATAGTAAATCATAACAGCTGGTGGTCAGAACCTTTAAGCATTTGTGACTGCTGTTCACTATCCTTATTTGAAGAAAACAAGGTGGTAGTTGATATCCTAGTCAAAATAGTTAATTTGCGGTCAATACGGTCGATTTTTTCCTCCAAATTTTCTAGTCTTATTTTATTTTCTTATTGTGTGTCTGCTCGAATAATGATTTCTCAGTCTAGGGATAATTTTAAGGATGGAAAATATCTTGATGTTTAAAAAATTGGCGAATCTCACTAGTCCCTAATATGGACACTATAAAATGTTTATTGATGTATTTGTAAAATTATTCAAATTTATAATGATATTATATATTTTTTCTATATAATATTGGCGATTTTGAACGTAAAATAATTTTATATTGTAAAATTTGGGCGAATCATTTTTATAAAAAAAAGGAAATTGGCAAATCTTTTTTTTGGAAAAACCATGGAAAATTAGCCCACCTGCGAATATTAGCCCCTAAAATTTTCCATGTTTCTCACCCCATGAGAATTTTGGTATGCCAGTAAACATTGACCACTTGCATGTACCATGATAGTCATGACCAAGTGGAGGCCCCTGTATTAGGGATCCAAGAATGAAGTGTCGGTCATGGCACACTTCGAATTCCACTCATTCATTTCTTTTCGAACCAGTTCTAGAAAAATTTCTTGATATCAAGTAGTGGAGTCACGAGCTTAGGCTTGAGCAGAGATTTGGGAGGAGGAGGAAACAAAAATATCCATCGAAGAAGAGACAAAGGATCACCCCCAACTACCCCCTCTGTGTCCAGTTGTTGATCTTCCATGAAACATTGTTGCATGAAATATTAGGGTAAATACGTAAGGATAGGGAAACAAAACACAACAATCAAAAGAGGTGTGGGGGGGTGACTAGGTGGAGGAAGAGCTAAGGTGAGATGGGTATATCCTAGAAGGTGCAACTTAAAGACTGAATGTGACTAACGTGGAGGTCCTAGTAGGGGAAGAATCGTTGGAGGCTTATCTAGAGTGGCATGGGAAGACCCAAATGAAGGGCTAGAAAAGCCCAAGAAGGAGGAAATCTAAGGTGGAGATGGAAAGGTAGAATATACAAAATAAATAAAAGAGTACATGAGTGCAGAGAATGCACTAAGAGAAGATGATATTCAACAAAAAATTATTGGTCACAAAAATGAAGCATGACTATAATACCCAAGAAAGATATATGAACCCAATATTCAATGACCCAATAATTGAACAAGCCTCTGTGAAAATAAATAGAGATAAAATAGAGCCAAACAGAGAGAACTATTACCAAACACAGAGACATGTCCATCAAGAGGTCAAGCTAGAGTTCTCTGATCGAGGTTGACAAGGAGAATCTTGTATATATAAGCACAACTCCAACTATTCCTAGCATGGTTAACTTCAAGATCAATGCATGAGTTGGGTTGGAAATTATTGCTAATGCCAAGAAATTGATCATCGAAAAGCAAATAGTTTGGAGACCAAAATCAATAGTTATACTTGGTAGAAAGACGTTGAAATAGGAATTGGAACCTGAAATGCCATAAGAGTTAAAATTTTCATCAACCCTAAGAACAATTTAAATTTTTGGTGGAAGTTCCCATGGTGGGATTCCTACTTGCACAATGATGTTGTGAGTGTAGAGAAAATTCAATCCCATTATATTTCAAGTGTGAAGAGAAGCTACTTTAATCACCAATTGATACATCCTGTACTCTCCTCTGCTTCCCATAAGGCTCAAATGACATCTCCCTTGATACAAACTTCTTGCCATCACCATTGACATGACCAGAGTGCATGTATCATGTTAGATAGGGTGGGAATTTTAACCCAGGCAGGAAACACCTACTCCTGAGCAACCTCCTTGACGGAATTTTATATTAAAAATGAAATGAATTACACATTCCTTTTATAAAGAAGCAAATGCAATTTTTTTTTTGAATTGTGTGTTCTCTTTGAAAAATTGAAATACATTATTCAACATTATGATTGAAAAATTGAAATACATTATTCAACATTATGATATTTTTTTTTACTCTCTATATACACATACATATGGAACTGATATGGAAATAAATTAGTTGGTATGGATATTTGAATAATTTATAAGTTCTTTATTGAAATATTTTTAAATAGTATCACAAATATACATAACATTTTTAAATTTTAATTACTTTATCTTTTTTTTTTAAATTCATATGAATTTATGCTACTTTACATGGACATCCAAATTTTTTATTTATAGCTAAGAGTGAGTAAAATAAAATAGAACATTGTAATATCATTGTCAAATACATTGAATAAGGTGAGAGAAGAATTATACAAGTTTTATAATGTTTTTAATTAAAACTAACTAAACATGTATAATTATTTTTGTTTTTCACTAGTGGACATTATATTTTATTCAGAGAATAATTTATTTTTGTTTTAAAAAGAATAGTATCAAATCTCATTCGAGCACAAAAAAATTATACATCTCTCTCAGTGAACATTGTCTTTTATTCATAGAATAATTTATTTTTGTTTTAAAAAGAATAATGTCAAATCTCATTCTAGCACAAAAAAACACTCTTTTAATTCAGTAATAATGAAAATAAATTTTTTTCATTATGCATATTTCTTAGAATAGAAAGTTCGATGAAAAGATAACTAATAAACAAAATGCACATGAGATCCATATGCATATTTCTTAGAATACAAAGTTCGATGAAATGATAACTAATAAACAAAATGCACATGAGATTCAAAATTCATTACGAACAAAGAATATACAAGAGGTTAGTGACAATACAAATGGTATGCGTAAAAACATGGGACCGGAATAGTATAATAATTATTTTCATTTAAAATATTTAATATTTATATTAATTAATTATAACCTTAACACACATTTTAATTAAGAAATTTTTTTAATTACTCAAAATAATTTGGTCCATTTAATTTGATATGGTTGCATGCTCACCTCGCTACTCCACCACGCAAACTTCCATCCTTTCAATGGCTTGATCAAATCACAAGTAGAGATTTTATTAGAAATTGTAATTCTTTGTTGTGTGAATAGAACTCTCATTGTCAATCGTATGAGCATGGGCTCTAGTTTGAACTTAATATTTTTACATTGCTTCTCTCAAAGTTGTTGAAGCAACAATCTATGTCTTTTTCTTATTATCTTTTATGTTTTTAAACATGTTTGTTTTATATATATTTTATTTGAAGAAATTGTATTTGGAGCAGTTTTCAGGTATACATAATTTTGTTTAGGATTGGACTAAAAAACTTGTAGGACCAAACTTCCTTTATCTAATCCTTAGATCATATCTATAAAATTACATTTTATATATACTAGCACAACCACATTTACCAATGTGGTTGATATACGTCGATAGGCATATTTGAAATACATCTACAGTCACATTTACCAATGTGATTGATATACACCAATAGACTTATATTACCACCCACCACATTAATAACAGTTAGATATATTTTGTTAAAAGCTAACTATTTATCATTACTAATAACTGAATGGTTCATGAGGCACAATAATTGCTAAGGTTTTGCAAATGGGGTAGCAAGCTAAGTGGACTTGATTGTGGGAAAAAAACTCCACAATTAAGCGCGCTTGAGCGAGAGGAGTGCTAAGTGGACTATTCAAAAATCATGAGAAATTAGTTAGTTACAACCACCTCTCATGGAAATGGTCATAGATGAATGACTTACTTAACGCAGTTGAATCCCAAAAATGATATCTAAAATAATAGTCATATTATTTTTATTTATATAATTATATTTATTATATTTAACATAATAATAGTTATTACATAAAATATTGCTAATATATTAATAGTTATATTTAAAATTATAATACAATTCACATATAACATAATAATAGCATTTACTTACTATTAATAATATGTATTTATCTAGCATCATTATATTATACTCAATAATTAGTATATATTTATTAATATAATTGTCAATATATTTTATATATTTACTTGGAGTATATTAATAATATTAACTATATATTAAACTAAAATTTATTATACTATTATTGTATATTAACTATATATTAAACTAAAATATACTATAATATTACTATTAAAGTCAACAAATTTATAAATAGAAGGGATTAAATTATAAACCCAAGGAATTATTCATATTATAAAGGGAAAGGAATTATTAATATAATAAACCGAATCGACTAATAAAACCAAGGTTTTAATATTATAAACCCAATAAATTAGTAAACCAAGGGATAATTATTATAAACCTAAAGTTCCTTCTGCTATGTACAAATGAGGGTACCATTTTTCATAATAACATATGCCCCGTGATGTATGAGGTTAGAAGCAAACGTATATCCGAAATACATCATGTTTTATTGTTTTTGGCGATAATCCTTTCTTATTTATTGAGAGAGAGAAACTTTCTATTCAAACGATTGGGAGAGAATCCTTTACTGAAAACTGAAAGAAAACCATTCTTGGAAGAAATATTGATACAAAAGTGTCTATACAAGACATGTATGTCCCATGCTCGTTATGATAACTCTCACAAATATATTACAAATACATAGGAAAATCCTGTCAAAACAACATTGAAGTGGCTAATATGCTACTAGATAAAGAAGAGTATTATTTTTTCCCTCAAGGTAATCTTTGTTAAAACTAAATTGGGTTCCCCCATGCATCATATACAAAGCACTACTGAAGGAAGTGTGATCTAAACACATGGGTCTTCGACTAAATGAGAGAGTTGCAATGATCATAAAGTAAAATACACCACTAATGTGAAAACCTGAGTTGGTGTTGAACATCAGGGGGATTAGTGAAATTATTGTGAAATGAGGGTTCTTAATGTTACACGTAACATTTCCCCAAAAAATGTGGGAGGCAATCATGATACCGCTTTGATTCTAGAAAATGAGTGTTGAGGTTGACAGAAAAGAAGCACTGACTAGCTGAAAATGGTTCCGGGAAATCCATATGAATCTAAGGTAGGTATTACAACATGATGGGTCAAAGGCATGATATTGAAGGTTGGCATTATAGGAGGGATACTGAAAATTTCCAAAGGTTAGAGCTATAATGCAAATGATGTCATTCAAAACAAAAAAAATTGAGGGATAGGTCCTTGGGGTCAAGACGACGTCTATGGGAGGTATGCATGTTATAAATATCGAGGAGGATAAGTCAAAAAAAGGTAGAAATTTGCTGAATAATGATTAATTATTCACCGAGACTATCCTGATCACATACAATTCGAATTTATATGCAACACATAATCTCTTCCACTCAGATCATCACACATGCGGAAATAAAACAAGCGATAGCACATCAAATCATCATACACATTAACACAGTATGTATGGGGAAAGCCTATAGCTGAAAACCCCACAGCTATATGTGTATATTATAATGGAGAAAACATGTAACAACTCAGTACAATACTCCTCACAAGTACTCAGTACTATCTCATGAAGTTACACACAAACTAGCTTGGTTTTGAACAAGTCACGGGTTCAAAACTCACCACTATTTGCCTTGCCTCTATTGCGCAATCATGGCCTGTCTAAATAGATATCCAAGGTTCGAATCTCCTTGGCTTGACAGCGCAATCATCATGGGAAATTCCTCCAAGTGTGGTGCAAATCTCATGCACAATTGATGTCGCCACTGATAGCTAACTCCACCCTTTCATCTACCTCTTTCACTGGTCTCCACTGAACTGATCATGCACTGTAGTGAACTGATGTGTTATTGAGTTGAATAATGAGTTACTAATTAATGAATTAAATAATATTTAATTCACTCCACTCATAACTAGTTGATTATCTAGTTAAACTAATCTCAACTAGTTCAATTAAGTTAAACCGAACACAACTCCACTCGCTGTCTCATTAACTCCACCAAACTTCTGCCACTGAAGTCCTAACTGAAGTCAACCATGCATGTGCTCACCAAACCCTTGGGAATAGCGTAATTCCTCTGTCAGATGCATGAACCACTTCCAAGGCTCGAACTGAAGTGCTCCAAGAGAGTAAACTGAAGTTTAGAGTCCAAATATTATTAAGGGTAAATAATATTTGACTTCCCTATTTTTAGGATAGGTAGTCTAAAAATAGACTTCGACCTATAGGTCCAAAAATAGAGGTCCATCTATTTTTACCAACATGACCAATACTCCAAGAATAACATACTGCAACCCCTGGACCATGCTCCATATGTCTAAAAACAGACATAGTCTAAAAATAGACTTTGCGCCAGAATTTGCCTGCGGGCCCACTTAGTGAAGGCGACTTCATTTCACTAAGCTCCATCATCTTGCTGCATTTTCAACACTCCCTCTCAGCAAGATATGGATTATCTGCAACCCCTATCCTGCCTCTGTGGAATTCGAACTTGCTCCCGGTGAGCGCCTTCGTCAGGATGTTGGCATCCTGATCCTCCGTGGGAACATATGAAAGCATCATGATTCTCCGCTGAACACACTTTCTGATATGATGATACCGATCCGTGAAGGCATGCCGCCTCAACTCATCCTCCTGTCTGTACCATGATCCATATCCCGGAACACTAATAATATAGCGCAATACATGCTTGCCCGCTTTCCAAAAGAGCTTGGTAGGCTTAACCATAGCTTGCGAAAGCTGGTTAACTGCATAGCATATATCGGGTCGTGTATTGACCAGATACATAAGCGACCCCACCAACCGTCGATAGACAGTGGCATCCACTACCTCCGCTGAAGTAGCATCCTCCTTCCTCCAACCACCAGGAAGAGGAGTGTCAACAGGCTTGCAGCCTTGCATGTTGAACCTCTCCAGAATCTCCCGGGCATACTTGCCCTGAGAAACAAACAGTCCTCCACTGCGCTGCCAAATATCCAATCCCAGGAAATAATGAAGGATGCCCAGGTCCTTCATCTCAAACTCTCGTGCAAGATCATCCTTGCATGAAAGTATCAACTGCTCGTCGCCAGTCAAAATCAGATCATCTACATACAGTACGATGATCAACAGCTTCCCCTCCACCACAATCTGGTACAGGTTTGGATCCGCCTCACTCTCGGAGAATCCAAGCCCGGTGAAGTAGCTGTCTATCCGAGTGTACCAAGCACGAGGTGCTTGCTTCAGCCCGTACAGTGCTCTCTTGAGTCGGCACACATGCGACTCACTGCTGAAGATCTCAAAACCTTCAGGGTGCTCTATGTACACCTCCTCCTCAATAACTCCATTGAGGAACGCAGTCTTCACATCCATCTGATGAATGTGCCACCCCATCTGCGCTGAGAGAGCAAGGATCGTCCGTATGGAAGAGTACCTTGCGACATGTGCAAAAGTCTCCTCATAGTCAATCCCCTCGATCTGTGAGAAGCCACGGGCGACAAATCTCGCCTTGTACTTCTCCACACTCCCGTCAGCCGCCTGCTTCACCTTGTAGATCCATCGCGAACCCACCACTGATTTCCCCACCGGTCTTGGGACAATCTCCCATGCACTGTTCCCGACGATCGAATCATATTCTTCGATCATGGCATCAACCCATGCGGGTTCCTCCGCAGCTTCCTCAAAAGTGGATGGCTCCGTCACAACACATTGACTCACAAAAGCCATGTATCCACTGTACCGATCCGGTGACTGCCTCTGTCTGCGCTGTGTTGTAGGTGGTCCTACAACCTTCTCTGCATCCCGAGCCAGTCGCTCAGCTTCTGTAGTGCGCATGCGCCCTCTGATGGTTGGCGCTGCATGGGTGGTTTCTTCCACCTCCTGAACCTCCTCTTGTGGCTGATCCACATTCGGAAGCTCCTCCTTAGGAACTAACAGCTCCTCATCTGCATGCAAGTGTAGCTCCCTCTCAAGTGAACACTGCATGGCTTTCTCCTCCTGAAATTTTATATCCCATCGCACAACAGTCTTGCGACTGTCTGACAAATACACCCGATAGTTGTGAGGTGTATTAGTGTACCCCACAAATATTCCAACCTCAACGGTTGGATCCAGCTTCCTTCTTGCATCCTTTGTCACATGCATGTAGATAGGAGAACCAAAGATCCGTAAATGGGAAATATCAGGCCTCTTGCTAGAATAAGCCTCCTTCGGTGTACTCATGCCAAGAACCTTGTGAGGACAACGGTTCTGCACATACACTGCTGTATTGCATGCCTCAGCCCACAAGTGAAGGGGTAGGCCCTGATCATGCAACATCGCCCCTGCAGCACCCACGATCGTTCTGTTCTTCCGCTCAGCCACCCCGTTCTGCTGTGGGTTATGGGGTGCGATGAGCTCTCTCCGAATCCCTTCTGCGCCGCAGAACTCCTTGAATTCAGCCGAGATGAATTCACCACCGTTATCACTCCTTAGAGCAATCACCTTCTTCCCCGACTCCTTCTCGACCAGTGCTTTAAACTCACAGAACTTCGTGAATGTATCGCTCTTCTTCTGCATGAAGAAGATCCAGCAATTTCGAGAGAAATCATCAACAAAGATCACATAATACATGTGCTTTGCTGTCGAAGCAACTGAGAAAGGACCACACACGTCTGTGTGAACTCTCTCAAGGATCGTCGTGGCATGACTATCCTTCTCGTGAAAGGTGGCTTTCACATACTTACCTAAAGTACACCCCTTGCACTGATCTGACTGCGCAAGGGTGCCCTTAGGAAGCCCAGTAGAAATCTGCTGCAGAATCTTCAAAGCTCCATGGTGAAGGTGGCCCAATCTCCTGTGCCACAGTTCGCCCTCATCATCCCGGCTCACCACTTCTCCCGCTTTGCATGCCATAGTTGCGCAGCCATCTACCTGCAACTAATAAAGGTTCTTGGTTCGAACCCCTATCTTCCGGGTCTCTCCAGTAGTCTTACTGCGCAGGAAGGCTTTTCCTTCGCTGAAGACCACATCATACTCCTTATCCTCCAACATCGCCACAGAGATCAAGTTCTTCTTCAATCCAGGTACATGCATGACATCCTTCAGTACAAAGGGTTTACCAGACTCCCTCTGAAAGGATATGGTACCGATACCAATCGCACTGTATCTACCATCATCGCCCATCTCGATGTGCACACCCAAATCTTTGTCCTCCGTGATTCAGAAAAATCCTGATCTCCCCCGGCTGAAATGACGCACCGCCGCCCAAGAACCACACCGATCCCATCACACTTGAAACCAAGCATGCGATCAAGAGAAATAAAGTCAAGCTCGAATCCATGAAGCCAAAGCTTCCGACCAGATCTTCCCGCTTGTTTTTCTTCATTCTTGACAATTGGTAGCATAATGTCCGTGATCATGGCAGTGAAAACACTTCACTTTCGCCATATCCTGCTTCTTGCCCTTTGCACCGGAATGAGAAGTTTTCTTACCCTTCCACTTCTTTGCTTTGGCCACCAAAGCGCAATTTTCTTCATCAGCTCCCTTTGGTGAAGATCCATCACGAGTAGTCCTCCTTATCTCCTCCTGCATGAGATCCGCCAAAAGGCGCTCCCATCCCGGCAGCTTCTCCCGACCATTGACACTATCTTGATATGAGTGCCAAGTCTTCGGAAGACCAAGGAGATCCAGGTCGACCATGTCCTCGTCTTCGACAGTCACCCCCACACTTCCCAGCTCATCTCTGCAGTGAGTGAACTTCGTGAGGTATTTGGTGATACTGTCGCCTTTCTCCATCTTGATGTTCCTGAGCTTATCTTTGAGCGCCAGCTTCCTTTGGTCACTCTTACTCTGGAATAGATCCGTCAAAGCTTTCCACATTAAATATGGAGAAGCCTTTCCATGCATGCTGGATACAATATGATCCTTGACGCCCTCCAACAGGATCCTTCGACACTTCGCCATCTTCTTTTGCCATGCTTCGAATTCAGCAGCATCAGTGGGCTTTTGGAAATCCATATCTACGAACTCCTTCAGACCATTATCTTCTAATACTGCTTCCATGCGATCCTTCCATGCAACATAATTCGAACTGCCTTCAAGAGCATATTCGAGTCGCAAACCGTTGAAAGACATTTTCAACACCGACACCAAGAAAACAAAACTGCTGCAAAATTTCGAATTCCACCTCAAAGCTCAACCACTCTAGATCTGTGAGAACAAATTATTTCTAGCACAGAGATTGACTGCAAGGGGTATTTACCCGACCTTTCACTTTCCGAAGAAAGATGAATCCGGAGGCTACCTGGCCCGCATGCAGACTCTGTCTACCGAAATAAGTTTGTAATCACTGTGATGATCAATCTCTGCTTCAATAGCTCCGATACCATGTATAAATTTGCTGAATAATGATTAATTATTCACTGAGACTATCCTGATCACATACAATTCGAATTTATATGCAACACATAATCTCTTCCACTCAGATCATCACACATGCGGAAAATAAATCAAGCGATAACACATCAAATCATCATACACATTAACACAATATGTATGGGGAAAGCTTATAGCTGAAAACCCCGCAACTATTGTGTATATTATAATGGAGAAATCAAGTAACAAACTCAGTACAATACTCCTCACAAGTACTCAGTACTTTCTCATACAGTTACCCACAATCTAGCTCAGTTTTGAACAGGTTATTGGTTCAAAACTCATCGCCAATTGCCTTGCCTCTATTGCGCAATCCAGGCCTGTCTATATAGAGATCCAAGGTTCGAATCTCCTTGGCTTGACAGCGCAATCATCATGGGAAATTCCTCCAAGTGTGGTGCAAATCTCATGCACAACTGATGTCGCCATTGATAGCTAACTCCACCCTTTCATCTACCTCTTTCATTGGTCTCCACTGAACTGATCATGCACTGTAGTGAACCGATGTGTTCTTGAGTTGAATAATGAGTTACTAATTAATGAATTAAATAATATTTAATTCACTCCACTCATAACTAGTTGATTAGCTAGTTAAACTAATCTCAACTAGTTCAACTAAGTTAAACCGAACACAACTCCACCAAACTTCTGCCACTGAATTCCTAACTGAAGTCAACCATTCATGTGCTCACCAAACCCTTGGGAATAGCGTAATTCCTCTGTCAGATGCATGAGCCACTTCCAAGGCTCGAACTGAAGTGCTCCAAGAGAGTAAACTGAAGTTTAGAGTCCAAATATTATTAAGGGTAAATAATATTTGACTTCCCTATTTTTAGGATAGGTAGTCTAAAAATAGACTTCGACCTATCGACCTATAGGTCAAAAAATAGAGGTCCATCTATTTTTACCAACATGACCAATACTCCAAGAATAACATACTACAACCCCTGGACCATGCTCCATATGTCTAAAAATAGACATAGTCTAAAAATAGACTTTGTGCCAGAATTTGCCTGCGGGCCCACTTAGAGAAGGCGACTTCATTTCACTAAGCTCCATCATCTTGCTGCATTTTCAAAAAAAAATGTGATCAATGATGTGGGTATGAGGTTAGTAGAATGTGAGCTCCAACCAAGGGTGACTGGGGATTGCAGTTGGGTAAAAGACAGGAAAAGATGAGTGAGATCCCTTTTCTAAAAGAATATTTGTACACTCACCAAAATAATTTTTTAAAAGTGGTTCTCGATGTAAAAACATGGATATGGGTGCCCCAAGAGTATTATGGCCTTCTTAATGATGCAAGTGGGAATTTCCAGAGGGTGGGGGCCCCATTGGCCGGTCTCTCTGTGAGGTGAATGAGATGGATGTGGTAACACATATGGTCTAATGAGATGTGGGGGGATGGTAGGCCTATTATATTTTTATTATGGTGGTAGAATTAGACAATTGTTCTAGTCTCTAAGGTGTTAGAGAGACTAAGGAACACAAGATCTTCAAAATACAAAAAATGTTTCAGGAGAAAACACCTAGAGACCAATAAATTAAATTAATTGATCAATAATTAAAAAATGCCTAAGCCTAACTTAGGAAAATTGATTAATTAATGGGTATTAATTGAGGAGATCAAATTATGCTCTAGAGACTTCCAGAAAGTGAATTAGATCAAGTGCACGATGATTTTAGCCATCGGTCATGATTAGATGTTGTTAGTTGGTGCTCTAGCGAGAGATTATAAGAGAGTTGATAAGGATTGGAAAAGAATCATCAAAGGAGCAAGAGAGAAGGGCATTTTGAATTTCCCAAGGTGTATCATTTAGTGAGGGAATATTTTGAGATAACAAAGCATTAGTGAGAGAATCAACAAAAATTAGAGAGAGGATTTCTAGGGGAGGTATCCACTAAAATTCGCAGAGGCCAAGTTTACTAGTAGGAAGGTCGTGCGAGTTTCTCCAGTGGGAAGATTTGGGCAACAAATAAATTTTCCAATTGTTAGGATTAGATCTAGAGGATAGATCAAGTTTCCTAGTGTGAGTGTAGGATCACCAAAAGGAGTGTAGGATCAACTGATCTCAATTTCTAGTAAGTGTGTATTTCCCGCAATAATGTTTTTTGTGCACATTACTAGAGGAGGTAGAGTTTGATTTTTCAAGGGAAACAAAGGGTTTCTAAGTTGATCTACCAGTTGGAGTGGTGGAATAAATTTTCTAGAGCATGGAAAATATTTGAAAATCGGATCTATGTACTCTCTAATTTGTTGAAGATAATAAAATATAAACCCTCATTTTTTGCACCAGTTTTCCCTTCAGGGTTTTTCGGGGACATTAGTCCAACAATTTCGTGACATTTTTGTGTGTGTGTGTTATTTCTCATTTCCTTATTTGTTTCCACAAAAAAATTTATTTTAATTATGAATATTTCAATGGTGAGTTATTTTTTGGTTTTCATTAATTAATTACAAAAATACAAATAAACAACATCAATTAGAAGAATAGTTTCAAGTTATTGCCATAGTGGATTTTCCACATCGTACCAAAGTGTGTTGATTAGATTTGAGGCTTAGAAATGAAAGAAATCATATCGTGCAATATTAGAGGAATATTTGAAGCACCAAATTCTACATATGCATAGGCCAAGCCAGGGCTTGATTTATAGAGGAGGAGAAAATCGATTTCCACATCCACGTGAAGGAAAACTAGATTTTTCTTTTGATAAGTGGTAGCAGGTTGTGGTATTTCTAGGAAGTATTTTCCATGAGCAGATCCATGATTTTATAGAGAAAATATATTAAATCTAGGCGTAGAAATTTGCAGCAAGGGTTTATAGTTGCAGATATGTGTTGGGATGGAAGAGGAAGCACACAGGAGAAATTTCTGGCTTATTTATAAGAGGGTTTCCAATTTTCCAGTTCAGGAAAGGAGATAAAAAATTGCAACATCAAAATTTCAAATTATGTAGTGCGATTATCCAGTCCAATAGTGCAAGTTGATATAAGAGGGTTTGATTAGTTATTGAGTCCAGATTGGTGTCTGGAAGGTAGGGTGAATTTCTTCCAGAGGTAGAGGGAGGCTAGATGTCTCACCTGGAAGTAGATATGGGGTTGTAGAAATTTCCAGTGACTAAATCTATGCATTTTATGAGGAGTGAGAGTAGTAGAACAAGCCAAATCATATTTCCAAAAAGAGAAAAAGGATCCCATGTTCATTGACCTCAAACATACTTAAGTTTCATAGATATGGCCAGAGAAGGTCTTATGGATCAAGAAAAACTAGACGGAGCCTCTAACTTTGGCGTATAGAGGCTAGAATGAAATTACTGTCACAATGAGCATGGTCTAAAGGAGTTCATGAAAAATGTCATCATAGAGCCAGTAGATCCACAATAATTGGTTACCTTCAAGAAAGAAATGGCCAAAGCTAAGAGGATGGTCCTATATGGGGTTCAAGATCACATTGTTCTACATTTTTCCACAGTGAACAATACAAAGGAAATGTGGAATTTCATTTTAAAGTTGTATCAAAATCCATCAGAGAATCGTAATATGATTCTCAAGGAGAAACTAAGGACCACGAAGATGTAAAAGGGAGAAAGTGTTACATATTATCTCACTAGGATTCAAACAACCAGAGATGAACTTGTAATAGTGGGAGAGAAATGACAAGACAATGAGCTAGTGCAGACAACTCTCAATAGTTTCACCAAGGAGTGGCATAATTTTGTCAAAGTTATTTCTAGGTGAGATATGCTACTTGGGTGGGATTGTTAATGTAATGACTTCACTGAAGAGGAGTTGAGGCTTAGTCTTGTAGCTGGTACTATCAGCAACAACAAGGGATCAAAGGAGGAGGATGATGAGGAGAATATATCCCTTTCAAGTAAGGTAAAGAAAAAGAAGGGTCCATGTGAGGGACAAGGCTTAATGGGAGGAGAATAGAAGAAGAGATACCTGTCAAAGGTCAAGTGAATTCAGTGTGGTGAATTTGGCCACCATGTCTCCTAATTTCCTCAACAGAAAGACAAGAAGCAGGAGAAAACAATAGCTTCAATAGAGATAATCGAGTTAACAACCATATTGGAGTAGTTTGCACTAATACAAGCAATATCTACAGGTGTAGGTGGGGCTTGATACCTTAGTGTGTCAAGATCTATAGGTTTTAGTGTAGATGCAACAAGGATATTAGTCAAAGTATCATACTAGTAGGTCCAATGTCAATAGAGTTAGTTGTAGTTAGAGATAGTGCATAGCTAGTTTCAATGGCATATGCAGTGCAAATTTCTCAGTTGCAGGGTGTAGATGGAGTTCCAAATAGATTTCTTTCACATTGGGAGATCATGATTCAGAGGGAGAAACCCTATGGAAGCTCATAGCTTCAAATTCTAAGCAGATCATAATCACTATTGTAGTAGTTGTAGTAGAAATGGAGGATCAACAACAGAGTAGTAGCAAGGATAGTGTGACATAGATCAAAGTATGCACAATAGTTGATGGAAAATGTTTATCAGTCTGCTTCTTCATAGTGAATTCTAGTGATAGAGAGTTAGAGCAGAGTGATATGTGAATAAAGGAGGTGTAAAAAATGTAAAACATCAACAACGTGGATTGTCTATATGTAGGCTGTAGAGGAGAAGGATGTTGATGAGAGAAAACCTTCCTCGCTAAGAGGGACTGTTAGTTTTTTATTATGGTGGCAACATTGAACAAGTGTTCTAGTCTAAAATATGTCTCAAATATTAAGGAATACAAGATATCCAAAACCTAGAAAAGGTTTAAGGAGAAAAAACCTAGAGACCACTCAATTGAGTTAATTAATAAATAATTAAAAATTCATAAGTCTAACTTAGGAAAATTGATTAATTAATGACAATTAATTGAGGAGATCGACTTATGATCTATAGACTTCCAAAAAGTGACTTGGATCGAGTCTAAGATGATCTTAGCCATTGATCATGATTAGATCTTGGATATTGGTGCTCTAGCGAGAGATTATAAGAGCAAGTTGTTGAAAATTCAACAAGAAATGTGTGTCTAATTTAATTTTACCTTAATTAAATTGGACAATAAATTGTAATCTTATCTCATAATCACTTGTAATAGTTAAATGAGTGTGATAAACTCAGTTAGCTTATGAATTTAGAGTTGAGGGTGGTTGGTGATGCATGTAGAGTGATTCTATTTGTTGTTGAGTCCAAGTTGCAGTTAGTGCATTATTTTAATGCATGAGAAATCAGTTAACTCAATTAATTGAGTTAAGATCAGTTTAACTAGTTGTAATTGATTGTTGCACTAGTGAGAGGCAAAGTGAATTAAATCAGATTTAATTAAAATGCAGTGATATGTCAAGTGACTAATGATTTATTATTACTAGTTGCATGCATGTCAGTTCTGATGAAGACCTAGTTGAGACAGAGGTTAAAGGGATGTTAACTATAAGTTGTATTATTAGCAAATAGCCTAGATGCAGTCATAAACCCATAGGATTTCCCATGATAATTCCGTAGTTTTGGAAGGCTGAAATTCCTAAATAATAGGGATTTCATTCCACATGAATTGCGCAAGCAAGGCAGGCTGAGAAGAGGCAAGAAATTGGCTAAGTGTTGGTCGATTTTGTCTGGATCAGTGTGAGACAATTGGTATAGTGCATCAGACTCTTGTGAGAAGACTGCATTGTACTGTTTCATGATTCCTTCATTGAATATATAATAGAAGATAGAGGAGTTTTGAGAAGAAAGAATTTTCCCCAGGAAAAATATATGTGTTGTGGATTGATTTGGTTCTTTCTTTTACTTGGTGTGATTGTGCGATCGTTTTATTTTCCAAAATTAATTTGTAGAAGGATTCAGTATCTTGATTTAGTATATGACATGATCGGAATGAATCCATTGGTATACATATTTTTGTATAATTTATACATGGTATCAGAGCACGGGAAATAACTATAGTGGAGAAGAAATTGAGTTTGTGTTGAAAAACATTCGAATTTGAAAACATATTCTTTGGTGCAATACACAGATCAAGATGGCTTTCAATGGCTTGATATTGGAATATGCACTCGAGGGTAGTTCTAATTATATTGCATGGAAAGACAGAATGGAGGCAGTTCTGGAGGAAAACGAGTTGAAATAATTCATTGATAATGATATTCCCAAAACTGCAACAGCAGACATCGGTCTTCTTGATGATTGGCAAAAGAAGGTTGCAAAGGAGAGGAGGATATTATTAGAGGGAGTTTGAGATCACATTGTCTCGATTCTCCATGGAAAAGCGACTCCATATGTAATGTGGAAGGCTTTGAAATATCTGTTTCAGAGTAGCAATGACCACAGAAAATTGTTACTGAAGGACAAGCTTAGGAAAATCAAAATGGAGAAAGGTGACACTATTCTGAAATATTTGACCAAGTTTTTCCAATGTCAAGATGAGCTTGGGAGTGTCGAGATTACTATATTAGATGATGACTTTGTGAGCCTATCTCTTCTAGGCCTTCCCAAGAGTTGGCATAGTTATCAGGACTCTGTCAATGGGAGGGAGAAGCTACTAGATTGGGAGTGACTTTGGTTGGATTTGGTACAATAAGAATTCAGGCGGAACACCAGGAATGGATCCTCATCCAAGACAGGCGATGAGGAAAATTGTGCCTTGGATGGTAAGGCAAAGAAGGGGAAGGGAAAGAAATCCTATTCCAAATCTGAGGCTGGAAAAGAAGGAAAGAAGCGTGACATGTCTAGAGTGAAATGTTTTCAATGTCATGAGCATGGACATTATGCCACTAATTTTCCACAGAAGAAGAAGAACATCAAGAAGGCTTCAGGATCTGTAGAGGGTGAGGCTTTGGCTTCACAATTTGAGTTGGAATTCTCACTCATCGCATGCATGGTGTCTAGTGTGATGGGATTAGTGTGGTACTTGGATAGTGGTGCATCTTTCCACATGACGGGATACAAAGAACTTTTTAGTAGCTTGGAGGAGAAGGATCTCTAGATGTGTATCGAAATGGGTGATGACGGGAGGTATAACGCGACCGATATTGGTACAGTTACCTTCCAGAGACATTCAAGTAAACCTTTCTTATTGAAAGATGTAATGCATGTACCCATCTTGAAAAATAATTTAGTTTCAGTTGCTATGTTGGAGGATATAGGATATGATGTGGTTTTCAGTGAAGGGAAAGCATTCCCTTGTCACAAAGCCACATGACAAGTCAAAAACATTGGGATTCGTGTGAAGAATCTCTACAAACTTGATGTAGATGGTTGTATAACATTGATGGGTGAAGTAGACAAAGTGGTGAGTCGGGAAGAGGGTGAGTTATGGCACAGGAGATTGGGCCATCTACACCACGGTGCTTAGAAGGTCATGCAACAGATTTCTACGGGGCTTCCAAAGGGTACTCTTGTGCAGATAGACACATGCAAGGGATATACCATGGGGAAGTATACAAAGGCCACTTTTCACGAGAAGGAGAACCGAGCAATGGAAATCCTTGAGAGAGTTCACTTAAATGTGTGTGGACCATTCTCTACAGCTTCTATAGAAAAGTACATGTATTATGTGATTTTTGTTGATGATTTTTCTGGAAAGTGTTCGATCTAATTCATGTAGAAGAAAGATTAGACATTCTAAATTTTTTGTGAGCTCAAATAACTAGTTCAGAAAGATACAGGGAAGCATGTGAAGGCTCTGAGGAGCGACAATGGTGGTGAGTACATCTCCAATGAATTCCAGAACTTCTGTGCCAAAGAAGGAATTCAGAGAGAGTTGATTGCACCTCATAACCCACAACAGAATGGGGTTGCAGAAAGAAATAACAAAACAATTGTGGGTGTGGCACGAGTAATGTTACATGGTCAAGGCCTACCGTTGCATTTGTGGGTAGAGGCATGCAACAAAGCGGTATTTGTGCAGAACCGTAGTCCTCATCAGATACCTGGCATGAGTAAACGAGAGGAGGATCTTTCTGGTAAGAAACCTAATGTTTCATATTTTAAAATTTTTGGCTCATCTGTCTATTTCCATGTGACCAAATATTCTAGAAATAATCTAGAACCAACATATGAGATTCGGAGATTTGTGGGGTACATTGATACTCCCCACAACTATTGGGTGTATTTTCCAAACAACAGGATGATTGTTGTTAAATAGGATGTAAAATTTGATGAGGAGAAAGCCATACGATTGTCCCTTGAGAGGGAGCTTTATTTGCATGTAGATGAGGAACTCCTGGTTCTAAAGGATGAACCTTAAGATGTGGAGCAGTCACATGCGGAGGATCATGGGGTGGTAGAAACCACTCATGCAGAGCCATCCACCAGACATGGTAGGAGGCGCACCACAGAAGCTGATAGATTGAGACTTGATGCGACAGAACATGTAGGAGCACCTACATCACTGCGGAGATTGAGATAGTCTCCAGACATGTTTACTGGATACATGGCTCTTATGAGCAAGTGTATTGTGACAGAACCATCCTCTTTTGAGGAAGCAGTACAGAAACCAATTTGGGTTGATGCCTGGTTAAGGAATATGACTCCATCGTTAGGAACAGTGCATGGGAACTAGTCCCAAGACCAGTCAAAAAAATAGTGGTTGGATCTAGATGGATCTACAAGGTGAAGCAGACAACATATGGGAGTGTGGAGAAGTACAAGGCTAGATTTGTAGCCCGGGGATTCTCACAAGTTGAGGGGATTGACTATGTGGAGACCTTTGCACCGATTGCAAGGTACTCATCGATTAGATCTATCCTTTCACTCTCAGTGCAGATGGGGTGGAAGATACATCAGATGGATGTGAAGACTGTGTTTATCAATGGAGTTAATGAGGAAGAAGTGTACATTGAGAAACTAGAAGGTTTTAAGACCTTTGACAGTGAATCGCATGTGTGTAGACTCAAGAGAGCATTGTATGGGCTGAAGCAAGCACCTTTTGCTTGGTACACCAGGATTGACAACTATTTCACCGGGTTGGGCTTTACGAAGAGTGAAGCGGATGCGAACTTGTACCATCTATGCTGAGAAGCCATCTGGATGAGGAAGATACTTGTTGTTTTTTTTGGTCATCAGATGGATCCAATGGTGATACATTGTGATAATTAGAGTTGCATAAAACTCTCAGTTAATCTGGTATTCCATGACAGGTCCAAGCATATAGACATCCAGTGCCACCATCTCAGAGATTATGTTCAGAGACACATTATGTTACTTCAGTACATTCCCACATGAATTGCGCAAGCAAGGCAGGTTGAGCAGAGGCAGGAAATTGGCTAAGTGTTGGCCAATTTTGTCCAGATCAGTGTGAGATAATTGGTAGAGTGCAACAGACTCCTGTGAGAAAAGTGCATTGTATTGTTTCATGATTCCTTGGTTGAATATACAATATAATATAGAGGGGTTTTGAGCAGCAAGCTTTCCTTGGGAAAAATATCTATGTTGTGGATTGATTTGCTTCTTTCTTTTACTTGGTGTGATTGTGCGATCGTTTTATTTTCCACAATTAATTTGTAGAAGGATCCAATATCTTGCTTTAGCATATCGCATGATCGGATTGAATCCATTGGTATACATATTGTTTGTATAATTTCTACACAATTTGAAGGGAATTAGAGAAGATACGTTTAAGGAGAAAGATATCATGGCAGTGCGAGTATCCCAATGCACAAAATTTAGCGAGGGTAGAGTTCAAGCTAGCAAAGCATCAATGAGAGGATCAACAAAAATTGGAGAGAGGGTTTCCAAGGGAGTTATCCACTGAAATTCACAGAGGCCGATTTTATGAGTAGGAAGGCCATGAGATTTTATCCAGTGCATAGATCTGGGTAGAAAATCACTTTTCTAGTTGTTGAGATTAGATCCAGAGGATAGAGTGAGTTGCCTAGTGTGAGTGCATGATCACTAGAAGGAGTGAGTGAGTGCATGATCACTAGAAGGAGTGAAGGATTAGAAAATATAAATTTACAGCAAGTGCATGTGATGAGGCCCATCATTAGGTATATTTTAAGGGGTTAAAATGCCACACTTCATCTTATTAAGTTACCTCTCTCTCATATTTATTTACAAGGGTGTGTGATTTTTTTCATGTATTGTTGATATGAATTAATTGCAGGAAATGAAGCCATTTTTGAGTTATTTTCCACCTAAGGGTTCATAGTAGACAAGAAGGAAATATTGTAGGAAGTTTTTCCACCTCCTTAACTCTCTCAATCAACCAATATCACACCAATATCTCTCCTAGCAGCTCGAAGGAAAAGGCATCCAAGAAAAGTGTCAGTTATGAGAAGCCAAGCTCCACTCTTCTCGAAATCAAGGAGGATTTATTCCTACATTTTATGGATATTTTGGTAGCTACCCATTTGTATAAATAAGCATATGCAAGATCTAATTAGGATTCAAACTTTGTATGCATCTAGGTAGCTCTTGAGCTCCGATTTAGCGTTATCTCTTACTATCATATGATGTACTAGACCTTTTTATGCAATGATAATGAGAAGTTAGTTGTTCCATCATTGATTTAGTCTTAGAGGTCTGATGCTTTTGGGTTAGGGCCCAATCCATTGACTAACTCCCTATTGTGTATTTATATTCTCTCCTTATGTTTCAACATTTTTTTAGTCTCTTTGCATTCTAGTAGTAGAAAAAACCCATAAAAATTGTGCTTGCAACCTCTCTTTCTCACCTCTCTCATGGGATCTTAAGGAGAGGGATCTCCAACCACAAATAAAAAATAGTTTGTTTATGTTTTCTTGGAAAGTTAGATAGTGTGGTTATCATTTTCATAATATGATTACTACAATTTAGAATTTGGATTTGTGCTTAAATTGGATTTTAGCATAGGTTAAGTGGGGTTTTCTATTCAACTCATCTTTTCCACTTTTAAGCATGTTAGTTTGTCATTAATCAATGGATGAATATGTGTCGTAATTGTAGGGCTATCTACAGCTGCAGGGAAAGGACCCTTTTCACCATAGTCATCCTTCTTCTCTCCAACCTCCAAATCTGCCACCGAAAACTTATTTTGTGAAACCACCTTCACCACCACCGTGAGCAACCTTCCAAGTGAAAAATATGATTTACAACGGTTCTGAGTTTGGTTGGGGGTGTTTTTTACCTCTCCCTTGCCTCTTTCCACCTTCTCTCACCTTTCCACACCATCATTGCACCTTTTCCATCCTTAAAACCCTCTCGGCCTGTTTCCTGTAGCACTTCAAGACTTCCTGTTGCAATTACTGGACATCCTGTAGAAATTTATTGGAATAACATTGTAGGTCACCTTTTTCACTCCAATCTAGATCCATTTTTCCTTTTGAACCTAGCATATATGCATTTGACCACCAAATTTGAATTCATGGTCATAAGAGACCCTTAGGCCACTCCATAACTCCTTCCTTCCTTGCTGCAAAAATAGAGACGACATTAGTGCTTTATTTCATTTAAAATAGATTAAATTTTACATGCAAGTACAAGTTGAATGAAACAGTAGATAGGAGTTGTTTTATGCTTTGATGAAGAGTGTGATGATAGAATAATTTTCTTACTACAAAATGAATAGATAGTTAGATGAATGATTTCCCATAACATAGTTTCTTTTTCTGCAACTAGGTTAATTGTTTATGCTTTGATTTCACTGTAAATTTCAAGTAGAATTTTGGAATAAACTCTCTTTTACTTATATTAGAATCAATTTCCTGCATTAAATTATCTATCTACACTTTAATCGAGTAGAAGGAATGGCTTAAAAGTACAATTGACTAGAAAACCTAGTTAAGGGTGGCATGAGTAGAATCAATCTGTTGTGCATATAGCATTGTCACCTCTAAGTTTTTACGAACCTCGGGTTGATAAGTAAAAATTAGTGGCTCTTGGGATTTGCATCACCCCTGTTGCAATACCAGGGCTCACCACTTTTTGGCACCATTGTCTGGGAGGTGTCTAAGTAGATGCTTGGTTTTTCTTAAGCATTGTTTTTTGGTTTTTTTCATACAGTTTGAAAAAAGTGAAAAGAAAATAAAAAATTGTCTTTCATGCATCTTAGGAGTAGGGAAAACCAAGGAGAATTTCCACCAAAAACCCCCAAATCCCCACACAGTCAACCTTCACTCTTCTTCAGTGACTGTTAGCTAGAATACCCTCTAGGTGAGCACCCTGAAAATTTTGAAGAACCTATTGGGGAAGAAGAACCTACTTCACCAATTCAATCTATGGCTGAGAAAAAAAACCAAGGGGTCCCTATCAGAGAAACCAATGGAGAGACTAAGATGGAAAACATCATCCCTTCCACCCTTACACCCTTCCATTGCTTAACTTCTGAGGACCCTAATAATTTCTTGTTTGAGTTTGTTATTGTTTGTATGACTTATGACTATGCCTCAAATGAAAAAAAATTGAAATTGTTCCCTCTACCCTAAGGGATGTAACCTTCCACTGGTTCATGGGTCTGCCTTGGGACATCATCACTACCTGGGCCCAAATGCAAGAGTCCTTCAACAATAAGTACAAAGACTATTGTAGGTCCAAATAAACCACGGAATAAATCTTTAGGATGACCATAGGGTTTGATGAATCTTTAAAAGATTATGAGGAAAGGCTTAAACTAAGCTACAAGAGGGCCAATTGCACCCTTGATCCTAGATTACTCAAGTTAGCTCTTCTCCAAGGGATTAGGGAGGAAGTGTTGGAAACCCTCAACATGCTATCTAGAGGAGACATCTATCATTTGGCCTATGATGACATCAAAACTGTATTCAAAAACCATTCTAAGGTAGCTAGAAAAAGGATAGAAGTAATCAAGGCTTGGCTAGTACCTCTTCTACCACCTCATCCATCAAAAGTGAGATGGGGAACATGTTAGAGGATTTAAAGAGTGAAATTTTGCATATCTTTGCCTTGAAAATGGATAACATGCATATCATAAGGAAACAAGAGGAGGAAGATAGATCCCTAGCTATCTTTTTCCCTAGATGCACGAGAAGACACCCTAGGAATGAATGTCGAATGAATGGCATAGAAGTCTACTTGGTATGTGAAGAAAACCATGCAACAAACTAATGTCCTTCCTCGCTTTCCCTAAAAGTTGTATACCAAGGGGTGTAACCATTAAATAAACATCCGCTCAATATTTTATGGATCTAAATTTAATAATTATTTAATATCTATCTCAATCTTACAGTTAAAAATAAAAAATTGAGGACGAAAGAAAATGATGATATCCTTTTGTTCATGGTGCATTCTGTATTGCTTCATTCCATTCATTGTGCATTCCTTTCTGCAAATTGTACTTAGTGATTCCAATGATTTATTTTGCATTCCACATAGTGTATATATTCATTTCAACACCATTTTCATAATATGACAATTACCAATTGAGCCTCCTAGTGAGCTTATTCATGGCTTTTTACATATCTAAAATAGAAATTACGTGAAGGAATATTATAATAGGAGTATATTTGGCTTCAAAATGTATTTTTTTTGTACAATAGTAAATTTCAACAATGTAAACTTTGAAACAGGAACTATAAACTCAAAACAAGAACTCTAGCCAAAAATCCCCCAAAAAAACATGAAAAACAACCCAGAAATGAAAAGTGTGTATTCCAGAAGGAGGTTTTATTTTTTCAGGGTTAATTTTTAACATTTTTTAAAAATAGCAGTAAAACCATTTTTTTCTATGCAAAATAAATGAAAAAAAAACTCATGTTGTTTCTAGAATGTGAATATAATATCAATGGGGATTGGTTTCTCCTATAGGTCAGTTCCTAAAAAGTACAAGAGTTATTGGTGTCTCATGTAAGTTGGTGTTTATACAAATTTCCATATAAAGAAGTGTTGTGGTTTTATCCCACAAGAGTTTCCATGTATGTCTTGTGTTACTTATGATATTAATTTTTTATGATACTTGATTGGTTATAAATAAGTAAAATTTGTCATTATTGTTTTTAAACCCAGGTCTGATTATAATTGTGTATCCAACATTCCCAAGAGTGTTGCCTATGATTATTTAAGGTTTCCTCATTCCAATAATAAGGGGGGAGGTGGGGGAGATTTAACGAGAATGACATAAAAAATGGGATGTAATTTTCTAGGTTGAATTTAGGGATTCACCTATTTAAACAAATCCCTTTAGATCCCATGAAATATGGGCACTTTTTGAATATCAATTCCCTATCTTATTTTTCTTCAAAAATACCAAGTTGATCTATTCAAAATTGATTTTAGGATCCTTCAAAAACCTAATTGTGAAAGAGTATATCTATGGAATTATAGAAATACAAACTCTAAAATTTGAATTAGATGTTCCCAAAGGTCTCTCCTCAATGTTATCCAAGTTTCACCATCTCAAGTGTTCTAAAAAGTTGTTATAGAAAAAATTCCAAACTTTTCTATTTGAAACTAATTTCAAGAGGATTCAAGAGCCTTAGCTACCTTAGAGAATATCTCTAAAATTATAGGGAACAAATATTTGAAATTTGAACCATTTATTCCCTGAAATTTATCCTTAATATTATCCAAGTTTCCTGATCTGAAACCTCCTAGAAAAAAGTGACAACAAAAATTCCAATCTAACTTGTTTAGAACTGATTTTAGGAGAATTTAGGAGCCCTAATATCTCTAAAATTATAGTGAAAATGGATCTAAGTTTTTAACGAGATGTTCACCAAAAATTTTCGTTAATATTCTCCAAGTTTCACTATCTGAAACCTCCCAGAAAAAAGGTTACAGTGAAAAGTGCAATGTGAATTTTCTTGAAGCAACAAAACCCTAGGTTTTTATGTTTTGATACCAAATTTTATGAATCTTGCGCCTTGAAAATGCTAAGAAACCAACAATTATAGTCTCTTTTGAAGGGAAAAACTCCTTTTATAATGAATAAAATGTACATGAAAATATTTGATGATTGTAAGACTAGGTATCCTCAGTATATACATAGGAGACAAATGGTACAATTATAATAAAATGGGTCCATGAAAGGTTTGATCCTAAATAACAATATAAAAATGGGGATGCAATCACTCAATATCTAGGGCTTAATAACAGGTTTTAGAGTTAATATGGGGCTTATATAGGGCTTAAAAAACATCCTTGGTGGCATGTCTACTCTATGTATGAGTTATTAATCTCTTCTGAGGCATATGCAAATGGGATTGCAATGGAGATCCATTTTGTAAAAGGAAAAGGTAAAGCCTATTTTTCTTCTCATCATATTAAATGGACTAAACAAAAATCATCTTATTTTAGATGTTTGACTAATTTATATGTAAACAAATAATGGTGTGATTTTACAAAAATTGTGGTTCATATGTCATGGGATCTTAGGTCATGCCATTAACCCATTGAGAACTCCTTATAATTACGTCGTAAGACGTTCCTCTTTGAAAACAACTCCCCTAGCTACCACTGTGTTCATGTTTGAGTCATTGGATCAAATGTTAGACGATTGAAATGTTTTAGGCATTTATATCCACAAGTAAATAGTTTTTTATATGTTTTTTATAATGTTAATTTGTTTTCATTTTAATAAGTTAGATTGAATTTAAGTTTTGGTGAATTTTAAGTCAAAATGTTGTTATTAAAAATTTGTTAGATTTTAACCTCAATTTTTTTAATAAAATTTAATTTTATAACCTAATAAAACTAAATTTTACATAAGTTAAATTAATGAATAAAAAAAATATGTAAAATACATAAACATTAAATTTTTGGGTTTGTGCAAATGACAATGTTCATTACTTTTTCTATTATCATGACATCTTCGAACCTTTCTTTCTCAATCAATTTGTCATCTTTATCTCAATACATTTCATTATCTTATTGAGTCGTTTTTGGTGCTGAAGGATTGTCATTGGATTTGAAGACGCTATATGCAAAGGCAAATGTAAATGGTACCCATGAGAGTATCTGTGAAGGAAGAACGACAATAAAGAGTATCTGTGAAAGAAGAATGATACTATATGTAAATGTAAATAGTTTTATATATTAGATCTAAGACTTTTGTGATCCATAATGTAGATAAAAGAACTTTCGGATTAATCGCATCATTAGGATTAGGTCGACGTTTCGAACCAACTAATGTGGTTCATCCTTAGGACAGGTGGAGAGACTGATCGATCTCGATGAATAAATAGTGGAGACGCATCATTGCCTGGAAATAGCCGGTGAAAACTAGCTGTTAAGACTAGCCGTTAGAAAATTAGTTAGTTAGTTAAAAATAAATTCATTAATTAAATAAAAATTAATTACAAATATATTAGTAAATTATTAAGTACTTTAAATGTAATAGGTAATGTGTGGGGGGGGGGAAGAATTTTTTAAAAGTATATAATTAATTGATTGCTTAAATAAAATAATACAAAACAAAGCTACCTAAGAATGATTAGGATGGATTTTTTTTTTTTAAATAAATAAATAAAACAAAATACCAAATAAGTAAATAAATTAATTCAATAAAATTTTAAAAATGGGGGTTTATAAATTATTAAACTAAATATAAAAGGTAATAGGGAGGGGTAAATTTTGTGATTTAGTAAAATAAATTAATTAAATATTTCGATAAAATAAATAAATTAAATAATAAATAATACAAATATAAAAATAATAAATAAACAGAATTAACTTAGGGAGGGGCAAAAATTATTAAAACAAAAATTTATAAATTAATTAATTAAAATAAACGAAAATAAAATTAATTGATTAATTAAAAATAAAAAATTAAAATAAATCAATAAATTAAAAACAACAAAAATAAAATAAAATAAAATATAAAATAAATTAAATAAAACATAAAATAACAAAAATTACCTAGCGAGAACCGGGGTCCAACTCTTACTTAATTTCCAATCATCATCACGGTTGAGATTCTTAGCATGTCGTTCAATTTCGATTGCCTCCCTTAATTTCCTATGGTGGAAGTGATCAGCCTTAGAAACGAATTTTGAGTCTTCAATACAAACATAGTGGCAGGATTTTCCACATGTTCAGCAAGAGTTGAGGTACGGGACCGATTATGTCTAATATCCGCAGCATGCTCCTGGATTCTCTGCCTAATGGATTGACCTATTTCGCCTATATAGGGAGTTCCATAAGAGCAAGGAATCATGTAAACCCCTTTCATGTATTTAGGGTCGATAGGGCCTTTAACAGACCTAAGAGAATTTCTAATAGTGTAGAGAGGTTTGAAAGAAGTAGAGATATTATTTCTCTTAAGGATATGGGAAATTTTGTCTGTTGTCCCCTATATAAATGCGAGATGGACCTTGGAAATAGGATCCACCAGAGTAGATTTTCCACTCAAACCTTTATATGCCTTCTGAAAGGATTTAAGACCTTGAGATTTATTGTAACCATTATTTTCAAAAACATCAAGAAGATGGGATTTCTCTGATTCCAAGGAGTTTTCGTCAGAGATTCTAAGAGCATGAGTCACAAGAGTATAGAGGACATCAAATTTCTAAGTAGGAAAATGATGGGATCCAGCATGAAGATATTGTTCCGTGTGAGTCTTCTTGTGAAAAACCCGGTGAGAAATGGAGCCATCCTCAGTCCTTGAGAGGAGGATATCAAGGAAAGGGAAGCAACCATCAACTTCCACTTCCATCGTGAACTTGATGGAATCAGATAGCAAGTTCAGGTGCCCAAGGAATAAATCTAATTTCCCCGACCATGGGGCCAGATGACACAAGTATCATCCATGAACCTATTCCACTTCCTAGGGCAGAATTTAGCAAAGGCCAGGGCCTTAAATTCAAAATCCTCCATAAAATGGTTAGCAACAATGGGGGAAAGAGGGGAGCCCATTGCAACACCATAGGTTTTCTCATAAAACTCACCTTGAAAACTGAAGAAAGTCGAGGTGAGGCAGAGGCTAACCAATTTAGAGGTGTTCTCATCAAAGATTCGTTTAATGACATCAACGAATTCTTAGATGGGGATCTTGGTGAATAAGGACACAACATCAAAGATAACTAAAAGCTCACCAGGATGTAGACTGATGTTCTTCCACTCCTTGATAAAGGAGGCCGAGTCCTTTACAAAGGAATCGGTTTTATCTACAAGGGGTTTGAGCTTCTGGGCTAAGAATTTAGCCAGATGATAAAAGGGACCAATTATTGTGTTAACCTATTATGTTAGCAGGAATCGGTTTTACCTGTTTCCATCACGGTGGACCGTTCGATTCAGGAAACTGGGCCTTCTTCCCTTTCGCAGACGTTGGGTTGTGGCTTCGCTGCTCCCCCTGGCAACCCCTCTGCTGGCAAGAATGATGGAACCAACGCTCTCTGCGTTGAGGATTTGACTAGTTCTCGTGGTAATGTCGACGAAGTAACGCTGAATGGTGCTCTCAACAAAGATTCGAATGGGTCTCATCGTCATCTCCAGGAAGTAACACTTAGCGTTGAGCATGGCTCCATTGCCCATCGTTCTCCATGCTCGGTAGGTTTAGGTTCTCTTAGTGAAAATTTAATCTTTAATAATAATTATATTAATAAGAATTCTGTAATAAAAAATAATCTTGGAAATAAAGAATTTAATAATAATTTAATATTATTCAATATTAATAATGATATAACTAATCATAATAACACTAATAAGAATAATCTAAAGAACATGTTAACTAATAATAATAACACTAATAAGAATAATCTAAATAACATTGTTATAAATAAAAATAACATGTTAGATGATAATAATAATAATAATAATAATAATAATAATAATAATAATAATAATGTTGCTAATCTTTCTAGTTTTTCTTTTGATCCTTTTGTTTTTAGTCTTCTTAATAGAGGACTTAATTTTTTCCTCGCCCCGAAAAATATCCCTAATGATGACATCATTTGTAGCCTCGAATATGCCATCAAGAATCTCCCTGATATTGTTAAGGAGACCATTAGGCAGGATTGCTCCATTATTCTTAGGAAGGCTAAGCCTCCTAAGAAAAACTTGAGTAAGCCTGAGTTTCTTGCCCTCAAAACCCTAAGTTACAACCCTGACACTGTCATCCTTAAGGCGGACAAGGGTGGGGCCATTGTCATTATGGATAAATCTAACTATGACAACAAGATGATTGACCATCTATCCAATAGTGGTTGTTATTTTAAGCTTAAAAAGAATCCCCTTAAAGCAGTGTGTAAGGATGTTTCCCTTGCCATTAAATATGATTCTTCTCTTAATCCTCTCGCTAGGAAGCTTATTGAAAGCAATCCCCTTACCCCCCGGATCTATGGTCTCCCAAAGATTCATAATTCGTGGGCCCCCTTGAGACCTATTGTTTGTTGGAATCACGATTGCCGTTAGACCAAAACCCGCAGGCATTAGTCTCCGCTACAATCGCTAGAGTTAGGATCCACGAGAGGCGGTTAGTCCATGTCGCAAAACACACGGGGAGCGTTGAAGCCAATGTCCAACAATCTCCCCCCCAACGCGAGCCGGGTGAGTTTCGAACTCGAGACCTGTCGCTCTGATACCACTTGTTGGAATCATGATTGCCGTTAGACCAAAACCCACAGGCATTAGTCTCCGCTACAATTGCCAGAGTTAGGATCCATGAGAGGCGGTTAGTCCATGTCGCAAAACACACGGGTAGTGTTGAAGCCAATGTCCAACATTGTTAACACAATAGGTGGTCCCTCTTATCATCTGGCTAAATTCTTAGCCCAAAAGCTCAAACCCCTTATAGGTAAAACTGATTCCTTTGTAAAGGACTCGGCTTCCTTTATCAAGGAGTGGAAGAACATGAAGCTGCAGCTTGGTGAAATTTTAGTTAGCTTTGATGTTGTGTCCTTATTCACCAAGATCCACATCCAAGAAGTCATTGATGTCATTAAACAGATCTCTGATGAGAACACCTCTAAATTGGTTAGCCTCTGCCTCACGTCGACTTTCTTCAGTTTTCAAGGTGAGCTTTATGAGAAAACCTGTGGTGTTGCGATGGGCTCCCCTCTTTCCCCCGTTGTTGCTAACTTGTTTATGGAGGATTTTGAATCTAAGGCCCCGGCCTTTGCTAAATTCCTCCCTAGGAAGTGGAATAAGTTCATGGATGATACTTGTGTCATCTGGCCCCATGGTCAGGAGAAATTAGATCTGTTCCTTGGGCACTTGAACTCGCTATCTGATTCCATCAAGTTCACAAAACACTGTTACCGATGAAATAGGTAACCTGACCTCAAAACGGGAACTCTAGCCCAAAGAGATTCAAAAAACATGAAAAAACACCCCAAAAACAAAAAAAAAAGTGTATTCTAGAACGCACTTGGTTTTTTTTGAAGGTCAAATTTCAATATTTTATAAAATTATGCTAAAAACAAAATTGTTTCTTGAAAAAAGAATTGAAAAAACACCCTCAAAACAAAACCAGATGATGTTGAAAAAACAAAAAACAAAAATTGTGTCATATTTTTGACATTTTTAAAAATAGAAATAACATTTTTTAATTTTTAAAATTCAAACATTAAAAAAAACCTAAAATTTAAGAAAATAAATAAATTTAAAAAGTAAAAACATTTTAAAGCTTAAAATTTAAAAATATATAGGAATAAAAAAATAAAAATAAAAACAAAATAAAAATTTTAATTCAAACATTCAAAAAAACCTAAAATTTAAGAAAAAAAATTTTAAAAAAAATTAAAGATTAAAATTTCAAAATATATAGAAATAAAAAAATAAAAATAAAAACAAAATAAAAATATTAAATTAAAAAAAAAAAATGTTAAAAAAAATTATAAAAGATAAAATATAGAAATTAAATTTAAAAAATAAAAAAGAAAATCTTTATTAAATTAAAATAAATAAATAAATTTTAAAATAAAAACTTAAATTTAAATTTAAAGAAATATATTAAATTTTAATAAATTTAAAACTTTAAATAAAAATTAAAAAAAAAAAATTATGGAAATTAAAAGTTAAAAAATGAAAAATTAATTAAAAATAAAAAATGAAAATAAAATACAATAAAAATATTAAATTTAAAAAAATATATATTAAAAAAATAGATTTTAAAAAATAAATTAAATTTAAATTATAAAAAATTATATATCTATATATATATATATATATATATATATATATATATATATATATATATATATATATATATATATTAATTAGATTTTATTAAATTTAAAAAAATGTTAATATTAAAATAAAAAATTAAATTTAAAAAGAAATATTAAATTTTAATAAATAAATGAATAAACAAATAAATTTTGAAATGAAAAATAAATTTTAAATATAAAGAAAAAAAATAAAAACATTGTTAAAACAAAAAGTTAAAAAACTTTAAAAATCAATTAAAATTGAAAAATTGAAAAAAAAAAATAATTTATACAAAAATATTAAATGAAAAAATAAAATAAAATAAAAAAAAAATTAATTAAAAAAAAAAAAAAAAACAAAAAAAAAAAAAAAAAATAATCTAATTTTAAATACACAATTTTAATTGAAATAAAAAAAATATATATAAATTTTATGTAATTAAAAAAAAAATTGTTAAATTCAAATAAATTAAAAAAAAAAAAAAATACAAAATTTACTAAATTTTATAAAATTAAATGAAAAAACTAAACATAAAATTTAATAATAATAAAAAATATGAAAAAAAATCAATTAAATAATATATATATATATATATATAATTTAATAAAAATTATTAACAAAATTTAGAAAAAAAAAAATTTAAAAACAAAAAAAATGAATAGAATTAAAAAAAAATTTAAAAAAAAAACAAAAAAAAATTAAAACAAATTAAATTTCAAATATAAAAATTAAATTTAAAAAAAATAAATAAATAAATAAATTTTTTGAATTTAAAAAAAAAAATTTAAAAATCAAATTAAAAAAAAAAATTATTAAAAATTAAAAAAATTAAAAAAAAAAAAGAATTTTTTTATCGTGGTGGCGTCGCCAATCAGCCTCCCGCCCAAGTGGCGGCGGAGGCCGGCCGCTGGGCGAGAGGCTAATTCTGGGAATCGCCCTCCCGCGGCGAGAGGCCGATTCCAGAAATCGCCCTCCCGCCGCAGGAGGCCGATTCCGGGAATCACCCTCCCACGGCGGGAGGTCGATTCCCGAAATCGCCCCCCGCCGTGGGAGGCCGATTCCCGGAATCGGCCCCCCGCCGCGGTAGGCCGATTCCCGGAATCAGCCTCCCGCCTAGGTGGCGGCGGAGACCGGTCGCTGGGCGGGCGGGGGGCTACATGCAGCCTCCCAGCCCGCCCAGCGGCTGACCTCCACTGCCACCAAGGCGGGAGGCTGATTGGGGGCGCCACCACGATAAAAAATTTCTTTTTTTTATTTTTATTTTTATTTTTTGTTTAAATTATATATATATATATATATATATATATATATATATATATATATATATATATATATTTCCATAAATTTAAAATTATTTTTTTTAATTCAAATTTTTATTTTAAATTTAATTTTTTTTAATATTTTTTTATTTTTTTTAAATTTAATATTTTAGATTAATTATTTTTTAAAATTTAAAATTTATTTATTAAATTTATTAAATTTTAATTTACTTTAATTTTTTTTTTAATCTTTTAGTTTATTTAGTTTTTCATTTTTAAAATTTATAAATTGTTTCATTTAAAAAAAAAAAAAAGTAAATTTATGGATATTTGTTTTTTAATTATTTGCACGTGGTTTTTTTGTTTTTTTTTTTTTGTAAATTTTAAAATTTATATTTTTTTTTCTTATTATTATTATTTTTTTAATTTAAATTTTTAAATTTAATTTTTTCTTTTTTGTATTTTATTTTTTTTATCTAAATTTTAATTTTGTAATTTAAATTATTTTTAAATTTTCTATTTTTTTAATTTTTTTTTAAATTTTTTTGGTTAATTTTTGTTTTTTTTTCTTCAAATTATGTGTTTTTTTTTCAAATTTGTTCATTTCTTTTGATATAATTTTTGAATATTTTTGTTTTTTTAATTTATTTTTGTTTAAATTTTTTATTTTTACAAGTTAATTTTGTTTTTTTTACATTTTTATTGGTTTTTTTTATTGTATATATATGTATATATATATATATATATATATATATATATATATAATCTAAGTTTTGTGTTTTATTACCAACATGAAAATCACCACTCTAAAAAAAAAAGGTTGATGTTGCATCAATACGTTTCAAAATTAGCATGAAAATCACCGCTCTAAAAAAAAAAGTTGATGCTGCATCAATACGTTTGAAAATTAGCATGAAAATCACTAACATTTTAAAACAAATATTCATACTTCATAAATAAAAATATTAGAGTGTCAAAAATGTGCTAAAAAAAAACGGTGATTTTGCATCACCACTTTTCAAAATCGGGTGCTTTTTATGCTACCAAAAAAAATTAGGTAACAGTGCAGTTACCTATTTCATCGGTAACAATGTTACGATGGAAGTGGAGGTTGATGGTTGCCTCCCTTTCCTTGATATCCTCTCAAGGAATGAGGATGGCTCCATTTCTCACTGGGTTTTTCGTAAGAAAACTCACACGGAACAATATCTTCATGCTGGATCCCATAATTTTCTTGCTCAGAAATTTGGTGTCCTATGTACTCTAGCGACTCGTGCTCTTAGAATCTCTGACGACAACTCCTCAGAATCAGAGAAATCCCATCTTCTTGATATTTTTGAAAATAATGGTTACATTAGATCTCAAGGTCTTAAAGCTTTTCAGAAGGCGTATAAAGGATTGAGTGGAAAATCTACTCTGGTGGATCCTATTTCCAAGGTCCATCTCCCATTTATACAGGGGACAACGGACAAAATTGCCCATATCCTTAAGAGAAATAATATCTCTGCTTCTTTCAAACCTCTCTGCACTATTAGAAATTCTCTTAGGTTTGTTAAAGGCCCTATCGACCCTAAAGACATGAAAGGGGTTTACATGATTCCTTGTTCTTGTGGAACTCCCTATATAGGAGAAACAGGTCGATCCATTACGCAGAGAATCCGGGAGCATGTTGCGGATATTAGACATAATCGATCCCGTACCTCAGCTCTTGCTGAACATGTGGAAAAATCCTGCCACCATGTTTGTATTGAAGACTCAAAAGTCATTGCTAAGGTTGATCACTTCCACCATAGGAAATTAAGGAAGGTGATCGAAATTGAACGACATGCTAAGAATCTCAACCATGATGATGGTTGGAAATTAAGTAAGAGTTGGACCTCAGTTCTGTAAATTTTGTTATTTTATGTTTTATTTAATTTATTTTATATTTTATTTTATTTTATTTTTGTTGTTTTTAATTTATTGATTTATTTTTATTTTTTATTTTTAATTAATTAATTAATTTTATTTTCCTTTATTTTAATTAATTAATTTATAAAATTTTATTTTGATAATTTGTGCCCCTCCCTAAGGTAATTCTATTTTTTTATTATTTATTTTATCTGAATATTTAATTAATTTATTTTATTAAATTACAAATTTTACCCCTCCCTATTACCATTTATATTTAGTTTAATAATTTATAAACCCTCATTTTTAAAATTTTATTGAATTAATTAATTTACTTATTTGGTATTTTATTTTATTTATTTATTTATTTTTAACTAACTAATCAAATAATTTCTAATGGCTAGTCTTAACAACCAACATTCAATGCATATCTGTGCAAATGATACATCTCCACTCTGTTGCGGCGATAATGGTTATTTGCAAGCAATGATGCATCTTCACTATTTATTCATCGAGGATCAGTCTCTCCACGTGTCCTGAGGATGAACCACATTAGTTGGTTCGAAACGTCAACCTAATCCGAAAGTTCTTTTATCTAGTTTTATATATGTTTTTTATAATATATGTTTTTTTCTTTTTAATAAGTTAGATTAAATTTAAGTTTTGGTGACATCGTCAAGCCTCCTTTTCTCAATCAATTTTTTATCTTTATCTTAATACATTACGTTATCTTAATCAATTTTTTATCTTTATCTTAATACATTACATTATCTTACCGAGATGGCCAATGAATTTGAAGAAGCTATATGCAAATGCAAATGGTACATGTGAGAAGGAAGAAATACAATATCTATAAACACATGGCAGTAAAATAGTCTTATATATGTTTTTTATAATCTTCTTTTTTTTTTTCTTTCATTTTAATAAATTAGGTTGAATTTAGGATTTGGTGAGTTTTAATGTTATTTAAAAAACAATAAAACTTTGTTATTAAAAATATATTAGATTTTAACCTCAATTTTTTAAAATAAAATTTAAATCAATAATTTAACGAAACTAAATGTTACATAAATTAGTTAATTTATATTTAGTGAACAAATATATATATAAACATTAAATTTTTATTTTCAATAAAATCTATATCATAAAATTACACTCCACACAAACCAATTAATTTATATTACATGGATAAAAAACAATATAAAAAAGGAATATATATATATATATATATATATATATATATATATATTACATTTTTGTGTGGCAATGCTCTCCAACAAAGTATGATAGAAATGTTGTAATGTCATGTTTAACATTTGGACTATGTCAAATTACACAAAAATAAAAATAAAAGTAAATTAAATAAAAAGATTGGCATAATGTAATGAACATTTTAACTAGGTCAAAATACAATAAAAAATAAAAATAATAAAATAAAATATTAATAAACTATAAAAATAGCCCATGGTATTGACCCATGGTATTAATGTGGATTCTTATTTAAAGAGGGAAATTAAGATTGCCTATATCAATCTTAACTCTCGATCTACCAAGAGCCAAAAGGGATCATATGTCTTGATATGAAAACCTTTTTAGAGTGAAAAGAGAATTGATATAGATCTAAACTAATTATTTAATAAAACTATTTTTAAATGTTTATAACCATTATTCTTTTAAAATTTTACTTAATAAAATGTATCTAATTAATTTTCATACATCCAAATATACATAGTTTTTTTTGTTCTATATTACTTTTGTTACAACTATTTTATTATTCCAAAAATACATGGTTTTTTTGTTATATATTATTTATGTTACAACTGTTTTATTATTCATAAGTAGTATTTCTTAATATATAAAAAAATAAATTAATGACGAATTCATAAGACATGATTTATCTTAGAGTAATAATTATGAATGTTCATAATTCTCATTTCTTAAATAACACTAAATTCACTTTAATTACTTAATTGTAATAGTTTCTAACTACATAATAGTTTGTAACTACATACAGACTCTTTCCGATTTTTTTTGTTAAGGAATATCAAATTTATATATTAGGAATTTGGCTTCTGTGATCCATAAAATATGAATATCAAATTTTTTCCGTTAAAAAAAAACTATATACATATCTTTAATTACCTAATTTTAGCTAAAAAAATTTACATGTTTTTTACTTTATAATAATAAACAATTTTCATATTATATGATGTCAAACTTACTCAACTTTTTATTCTGAAATTTTAAACAAAGTCTTTCACTACATAATTTTAGCTTTTATAAAAAAAAAATTATTTTTCAATTCTAAACAAAACTTACAAAAGAAAAAACACAATCACTCCTTAGTGTAGATTATAGTTTTACAAAATTGACACTATGTAATTAACAATAGAGTAAGTTGAGACAACCGTAAGAGGTTTTTATACAATTTTTATCATAACATTTCCCTCCATCTGTAGAGTCTTCTGAAGAGAGAGTATGTTCTAGTTTATAACCTGATCCACAATCAAAGAAAATGGCTAGAGATGTCACAAGTTATTACTTTATAACTTGATCTACAATCAAAGAAAATGGCTAGAGATGTCACAAGTTATCATTCCCACAATGATGTATTGATGTTCTGAGTTGAAATGGATTCTATTAGATGCATGGTGGCCAAAGACACTAAAAAGTTCAAAATAGATATCTCCTATGACATCCATATTATCTACAAACAATGAAAATTTCCCATCTTATACAACAATTTATAACAATAACCTTTAAATTTACTCTCCAATTTTTGAAACCCCCACCCATGCTGGGGAGATCACAGTGTAAAATCAAATGTTCCTGTGGTTTTTTTAAAGGTTTTATAAAAAAAACAAACAATGAGAAATTTTTTCTCAATAAACGTGTTTTTACTGCTCTTAAGTGATGAAATCCTTCGTTGTTGCATATAGGAGAATTTAGCTCTAATAATAAAAGTGTGATACTTTGTTATAATTTTCTCTACAAATGTGATGGAAAGTGTGCCATGAATGTTGGCAATTTCATGGTTAATGTAATATAAGCTAAATAAAAATTCATTTCTTTTACACAAGATCAAGAAAGCTATGCGGAGTAGCCAATACCACAGAACAAGACATGTTCGCCAACTCCATAAATGCTACCAAATCTCTCTCAGCGTTGGAGTTATTTTCTCAATCATCTTATTTTTATTGCTCTTGTTTGATGAAAGCCACCTCTCCATACATTTTTTACATTTTGCACAAAGAACAAAAAAAACCAACTTCATATCAAAGATACTGGAAAAAAACAAGAACATGGCAGACACCAGGGACATCAATGGTAAAGAAAATGTGATCGTTTGAATATTTTCAAATATCATGATGGAAATAATACATAGGTGACTCAATAGGAAGTGATGAAGATTAAATATGGAGGAACTGCACCAAAATAACCTTTGATTTTGAAGGTAGAAAATCACGATCTATTTCTTTATTCATGAGGCATTCATGTTGGCATGATCATACAAGGTATTTAACTTAACTTCAACATAGGCCTCATGATTTGTAAGGCTCAAGGAAGCAGTATTGCATTAAGATTTCACTGTAACATGGTCCTTTCCTTTTCTTGATATAATTATTTATTTAATATATTCAAATAAATTAATTTTTAATTTTTAATTTAAATATATAAATATATATAAAATAATATGACATTACTGTTATTTAAGTTGTGCCAAGACGTTTTTAAATTCTTTCTCTTTAGCAATATCTTATCAGTTTAGTATGTTTTCAATCAAGAAGAGGCTTCAGAGTTTAAGAACTACATGATTCTATTAAAATATACGAAACAAATTCATTTTTTACAACTTGTATATTTAAATATGTAATTTTGGAAGTGATGATGACTTCTTTAGACACTTGATTAGTATTGTGGAAAAACTTTGAGTGTATCATTAAGGACTATGAATAATTCTTGTAGTAGTTGCATTACTTGTAACGGATTTTTATATCCTTTCTTGCTGATACATACCACCTAATCCATGAAAAACTGGTTATCCCTAAAAAATTGTAACCATGTCTACAATGATATATGTTAATCATTTCAGTTTAATGTTTATGACAATTTATTTTATCATTTTTTTAAGTAATCCTTTCAATTTTTATGTTTATAATAGTTTACAAGCATTGATATCAATCTAATAAATTGATATTGCAAACCAACTCATGTTTGTGACACGTCTGTAGGTGTTTCCATTCATAAATTTCTTACTCATTTTCTCTCTAGGTTGTTAGATAATGGTGAAAGAAATATAGTGTTGATCCAAGCGATCCACAGAGTTATTCATGACCAGCTTGGAAAACCAGGCATGAAGATGCTTCTAATTTTCAATGGAGTAGTCTTCAAAAGTTTCTAGCTCTATTTTAATTACATAAATGCATTGAAAACCAACTCACAATATTTACTTCAATTGTTTTATTTCAACGTGTTGCAAGTTGACATTTACTACTATACATGTGCATCAAATTATTATGTAACAATTGTGCCAAGAAGTTTTTAAATTATTTCTCTTCAGCTATATCTTATCAGTTTAGTATGTTTTCAATCAAGAAGAGGCTTCGGAGTTTAAGAACTGTAACTTAGATTTGAGCACATGATTATATTAAAATTTATGAAGCAAATTCATTTTTTACAACTTGTATATTTAAATATGTGATTTTGGAAGTGATGATTGTTTCTTTAGACACTTGATTAGTATTGTGGAATAAATTTGAGTATATCATTAAGGAATGTGAATAGTTCCTGTAGTAGTTTCATTTCTTATAACATATTTTTATATCCTTTTTATAAGCTATTGTATATATAGTTCTAACATATTTCCCCCAGACGTTACCTATATGGTGAGTAGTTCATGTATCAATTGCATTGCTTCTAACATATTTTTGTATCCTTTGTATAAGCTATTGTATATACAATTCTAACACACTTCCCCTAGGTGTTACCTATATGGTGACTGAGTGATGATGGCTTCTTTAGACACTTGATTAGTATTGTGGAAGAACTTTGAGTATATAATTAAGGATTGTGAGTAGTTCATGTAGCAGTTGCATTGCTTATGACATATTTGTATATATTTTGTATAAGCTATTGTATATATAGTTATGCTATGATATGGATACACATTCCCCCTAGCATTACCTATATGGTGACCGTTGTCCAATTGTTGATATTTAGAGAAATATAATTAAGTGATTGATGGTTTTTGAACATCAAAGTTATTATGATGAGCTTTTATATTAGGATCACTCCTTAGTGCTGAGATTCGATCTGCATGACGAAGATGCATAGATTTCTTCATAGGAAAACCCTTTGGCCTATTGATAGTATGTGGTAGTTGTATGAATGCACTGCTTATATTGTCCTCACTGTCACAAGATTCCAACACGGTTAATTTTTTTTTGATAAGTCTATATACAAGTTATACACATTATGTAGTAAGAAATGTTCTTTAATAATAAAAATCACTGAAAGGGGAAATGCTCTCAATACACCCCTCTAGATATACAATGTCTCATGATATTCTTTTCATTTGGTGACACATGGAAATTCCAATACCAAAACTCTTTTACATTCTCCCTCACATTATACGAAAGTCTATCTTGATAAGGTTTCCTACATATATTAGCCCAACATGCAAGTCCGTCATTCTCATATTATTGAATCCTAATTTTTTAATGCCTCCATAAAATTTTGCTTAATGTTTTGTACATTCTTGTTTTCATTGACATCAACCGATTTGATGTAGTTCTTTTTCCAACAACACCTATCAGTAATTCCCTAGTAGCACTTATGCCATATTGAGATTGATATTTTGCAATTTTTCCAAGGGTTGATGTCATATTTCTTGATACCAACTCATTTACCTTCACCTCTTTGGAATTTCTAATGCCCAATAGTTGAACTATATTTCTTAGATATTTGTGCTTTAAAAACATATTTAAGAACTAATCTTGTGCTATGATAGATATACCTTGAAAATATTTTTGATCACCCAATTTAATTTATTTTGAACTATTCATTCAAGAATTGGTGGCCTCATTTCTTCAATTTTAGTTGATTATATATTATCCTGAAAATTATTATGAAAGGAAATTTCTTGCAACTTTTGATAAATGTCCATGTTTTTCTATGTGTGGTATGATCTTGTTGTAGGTAAGATGTTGTCCCTACATAAAAAGAATATACATTTTTTATTTTTATTTGAACTTGACATGTACATTGAAAAAAATTAAAATATTAAAATGGTGACTTCGTTTCTGTGGTTAATATTATCATTGACAAGTCCCTCTACATCTCTCATATCCTTATCATTTCCAGGTACATCCACATCTATTTCAAGCTCTCTATTTTGTACCTATACATCTCCTCAATGCTCTTTATTTTGTACCTCCACATTCATTTAGACTCTCTATTTTCCTTTAATGCTTTTCTCTTTTATAGTATATTAACATTTTTTTCATTTAAAATAAATACATTTTATAATATATATTTTCACTATATGAAAATTATATATATCTATATCTATATATATATATATATATATATATGAACCACTAAAATTTTGAACTAAAAATTCAAAGTAGGTGCAGGGTTTTTTATATTGATGCATCACACTATACTACATTTGGAGGTAAGGAACACTAGTTCCCCTTCACTTAATGTTCCCTAATGTGCTAAATCTCTATGAAATTCACCAAATCCATTCAGTTCCAACTTAGTCTTATTTTCCTATAAAAAAAAAATATTATTATCATCAAATATATATCTTAAAAATATATAATTATAATTATATCTAATTATAATTATATCTAATTATAAAATAATATTTCTAAAAATTAATGTAGAAATTTCAATGTGAAAGTGGTCTTTTTTAATGATATAACTGGTAAAGCTATTATCCCTTTTTATTTTTTTAATGATTTAATTAAGATTAACATTTGTATGTTGTCATGAGGAACTTTTTTTATTTTTCATGTTAATTATCTTTTATAACTCTAGGAGGTTCTTAATATTTCCTTTGTTTTTATTAAATGGAACTCAATTATATATTTAAAAAGAGAATTAGGTAAGAGGATTTTAGGATTATAATTTTTTTTTTGTTCAACTTGACAATATGAATGTTTATTTACCTAGAGTTGGCTCCCATGTTCAATACCTCCTCATGAGGTTTGAAGATAATAGGTAATGGAAATTGAACGACATATAAAACAAATAATTTATACATCAAAAAATCAATTCTATATATTATAGTAGTTCTCACTTGAGTAATCCTTCAATTTGGCATTCAATTCTTTATTAATAAAATTGTTTTACTTAGTAGGGAGTAAAATAATTTTGTAATCAAATAATAGGAGAAAAAATATTCACAATATAATTTATTTGAATAGATAGACGTGTGTAAAATATTTTAATAAGAAACTAGATTTGTAATTATAAAATATAAAACTATAACTTAAATTTGTGAATTTACTTTGTATGTTTTTCTTCTTATGTATATAGAGAAATCCTAAACCAAGTTTTGAGTTAAGAAAATAAACCATGACATATAGAACAATATCTCCGTCCAAAAATGTCTCCATATTAAAATGACATTCACTTTCTTGTTGTTGAAGAGGTTAATCCCCTCTGCGGACAGAGGCGATCCCTACTAGCCCAGATCGGGTCTAGCAACAATCAAACACGCTACAGTGCAGGTTCCTAATTGCAAATAAACCGACTTGTGATGAAGGCTTACCTGGAATCCAATGCGCCGTTTGTAGAAGAGGTGGTGCTCTCGTTCCTTTGCCACAGCGGATCACAATCCTCACGATCTCAGTGATCGGACACTGCCACATGCAAGAAACAACACAAACGCAAGCATAAAATCCGGTATATACAACTACTGTGTCGGTCGAGAGAAGGGACATAACTCATGAACATAATCAAGAACAAGAGTGGAACCATAACCAATAGTCGGTTATCATTAATAGGTGAAGAAGAATACAACCCATGGCTTCGACATCACTCTCCTTTGGCGGGTCGTCGATAAACGTGTCTCTATAAAAGCTTTCAAGGGTGGGACAAGCCTCTCTCTGCAGATGTGACAATAGACTCCTTGCTTGGATTTGGCCTTAAAGGGAATCAAAGAAGGCTCTTGCGGCATAAGGATGTGAAAATACTTGGGAACTGGCTTGCAAAGGAGATGAGCAAACTTTTATAGATGGAGGAAGGGGAGTTGGGATCCATATAATTATGGGATTGGCCCTATCATCAAGGAAGCTTCCATGGTGGAAAACCACTTCCTCTCTGTGGAAATCCGTAGCCAAACCTTAACTCAAGATAGATATCGATCCGGGGAATTTGTTAGGACGAAACTTATGCATTTATTTTTAAAAAACACCTCTTAATACGGTTGGGCGAGGTGCCGGCTCTGCTGACAACGTAATTGGCGTGCCCTCTTTGGAGGATTTGCCCCCTTAACGCATGAGGGCTAAACTATGGAACCGCACCAATGGGAAAAATAGCTGTTTTTGGGTTCTTTTGCGGGGATATGTGCTGAGGGCAATGGCTCATCTTCATGGGGATGCAATGAAAAGTATTTTCAAGTCTTGTCTACTGCTCACGAGGTCATGGAATGAGCCCTCAGTATGCGGAGATGGGGAATGGCGGGGACGGTGAAAAATTCTTTATGTATGAGATGCCCCTAAACGTGAGGCCTAAGAGAGAGAAGGGTGAAATGATTTACGAGGGCATGCGTCGAAAACACGGCATCGGAAAAAGCTGTAGGAGAGAAATCGGTGATGTCTCGGATACATGATATGTACGTGGTATGGGCGTAGCCATCCATAACGAGTATACGATAACCTAAGATCCAAGGCATGGAGCGCGACCATCCAAACGAGGATAGATAAATAGACTTAGGGTCCTGGTCACCAACCATCCAATCGAGTGAATCGTGTAATAACGGTCCACAAAATCACGGCTGATTTTAACGGACACAATCCGAGATGTTGGCTCCATCTGCGACCCGAACACGGTGAGTTTAAACGCATGTGAATAAATGAGCGAAGTCGAGCATACGAGAACATCGTACGATTACCCGGCCAATGATGAAAGTTGTTAACAGACGCGAGAGGTACCACCATTAATGCCAATGGTCCTCAAGGTACTACAGGTACAATCTACGGCATGTGAATCAATGAGCTGACATCGAACACCCGCAAAATTACTCGATTGGAGGCCAGTAATGAAAACCTCATGTCGAATGTGAAGAACCTGCCATTGAGGCATGCAGGCTCCAAGGCACCAGTCTCCTAGATAATCTTCCGGATAATGAGGCTGGAGTCGACGAGGAAGTGACCTTGATCGAAGGTGGGCCATAGTGTTTCCCACATCATCGACAGGAACGAGGAGAACATGATGTTTTTGTGAATCGGGATCATATGAGAATCGAGAGGAAGGTTGATGCTTTGCGGTCAACTTCTCTTGAACATATAACGACACAATGATGGATTTGGCGATCGACTGACATCAACGGATCGAGAGGTCATGGTGATGAAGGCAATGAGCGGTTGAGGGTCAAAAGGGACTATCCAAACCCATGGAGGCAAGTGAAAAACGAGATGAGATGTCCCCAACCCGACACGAATGCATACAAGTGCCATGTTCACGAGCGACATGCGCCGACACGACGATGATCTTTGGTTCATTTTCCCCCACCATTTAAGCGAGTACCCCGATTATTTTTTATAACAAGCTTGAAGGGGATAGCCTTGTAACGCAATATAAGTCCTCCCTTCGGCCGAATCCATCCTAGTACATTTAACGAGCCCACAAGGAGGAACTCGGAGAACGTCATTTCGATGAATCCGATGTCATCGAGGAGATTTAACGGAGGTCGACAGCCGGAAGGAGCACAAGGCGTCTTTTCATATTTAGAGAGTTTGAAAAGACGAGCGGAAAATAAACTCCGGTGGTCCTTTTCGTGGATAGTTCCTGGGACCGAAAAAGGTAGAAAACAATAATAAACCCCCTAGTTGCGATAGGCTGGGGTGTTCCTTTTTCATAAATAATCCATCGACCAGAAAAATTAGCGATATCTTGGGTAGATGTCAATTCGTGTCCACTTTAACGAGATCGAAACGACGAGGGCCTCGGGAAATATTTTCATGTTTAGAGAGTGAAAGAAGGTGAAAGATGACTCCCGGAGAGTGACTTTTTTGTGTATTTACCGAGTTCGAAAAAAGTATAAAATGCAACTCGTTTCATCGTTTAAGTCGCATAAAAGACCTATTCTTTGCCATAATCCGTGTAAAGCCATTTTTGACAAAATATGTTAAAATATTCGGAAAAATAACTTTCAAAACCTATTTTAAGGTTCAAAAAAGTTATAAATATGTCAAATGGTAAAAAATAAAAATTACTTTCACTATTTACCTCGGCGGTGGTCCATTGTGTGCGAACTTTGAATGACGATTGCGATTAATCAAGGCTACCATTCATATTCCGTCGTTCCCGAGTGAAGACGCTTCTTTGTACTCATTTCAATCCATTTTTCTTTTAAATTTTTGTTGCATATGAACTTTTGTGACGAAATTTTGAATTTTTGAAGACTCCTTCTGTTGGCGCGAGTATCGACATGGACCGCGTAATGACGTTTTATTTCCAAAGGGCCCATATAGCCAGCGCGATCAATTTTCCGTTTGAAAATTTCCACACAATGAATGAATTGCCGCGAATTTTAAGGATAACGAGGTCTAATTAGAATTTTTGACCATGTAAATGCGGACAGCGATAAAAATGGTCGTGGGCGGAAAGAGAGGAGCACGGGGAAGAGGATGAACGAGGCCATGGGGAATGAAACTTTGTGAATTCCCTCGAAGCGTAGGCTTGAAAGTTTACGACACCTTGCTTATGAGCTCGGCCTAGCTCTTGTGATGCTTGATCGGCATATGGGACGAACATGAACAAGTGTTCAAGTTGCGAACCAAGTGACAGAAGCGGAGGAGTTTGGCTGTCTTCCTGCTTAGGACTATCGCGCGGTCCGGTGCCCATATTGATAGGGGCAAACCATGCGGTGATAAGATGGAGCGGTGATGTCACGAAGTGTCTTAGGGGCATGATTGGGATGCGAAGTGGAAAAGTAGACATCCATACTATTCTGATCTATAGCACTCGGGGTAGTGCTTCATACCATCATGCGAGCCACAAGATCGCAGGCACGCGAGGCAAAAAAGCCCAAGTTTGTTGCGGCCTCGGTGCCAGGTCCTGTTGTTTGGTGAGCCACAACGGTCGTAATAAATATCAAAGAACATCTCACGAAGTGTAAGCGAATAGCGAAAACGGTTTGGCTACGGTTCTGTCACGGTATCGTTCATTACGGAATGATTACCAATCTTCCGGAGCCAAGGGCCATAATGGTGGCGATTCCCACGAGAGCCAGAAATGACTCGGCTGGGCGGTACTCATACTGGGGGCGGAGGCCAACGACTTTCTGGAGAAGTAGGGATTTTGAGTGGTTGCGACATCGATTGATTGTAGTGGAAAGAGCGGCCATATGAAGAGCAGGATTTCATGGAGACCCCGGATCTCCCACGCCGGAGGGGGGATGATTGGGACGAAAAAGAGTTGGGTATGATCTCTTCTCTTTTTTATTTTTATGTTTTATGATTTTTTTTTGGTAATACATGTCGAGTGCGACACATTTTATATGTATGCGGAGACATGGGCCCGAAGAAGACTCGGTAGGTATGTCTCCCTATCGCGCGAGGAGGACTCTTCACCTTTGATCCTCGAGTAGAGGGTGCAAAAGGGGTGAGTTGATCCCGAGTCTCGGTATTGCCCGAGGGATCCCCGGTTTCTGCGCTGGGGCAGCGGATGTGCGGGTGGGCGTGCCGGAGACATGGTGGGAGTGCCTAGTCGCCTCACGGAAAGCACGAACGCTTAGTGCGTGCGGTCACTTGTTGTCATAGGCACCATGCGGTTAGAGTCCTAGGGCTTTTATCATGCCTTATTTTTTTGAAGACATATGTCGTCTCCATATGTAATAAGAATGAACATGTATATTTTTATTTAATGTGATGCACACTATGCAAACATTCGATATCTATATATACATATCTATTTACGGAACGGATTTTCCTTTTACATGATGATGATTTACAAATTATGAAATGTCTATCTAGAACCCGTTAGCTGCGATACATTGTGTGTTCATATGCAGGTATATGTTGATATGTAATATAGTCAAAATTTCTTTCCGATGTGAATACGCGAGTACGGACGTAAAATGGATGGGTTTCCCAGTACGAATAATGACCATTAGTGTAATACTACAAGTTATTGAGTCTAGATACACAAGTAATTCACGAATACCAGGTTTCGACCTCGGTATCGTTCTAACCGACGCTATATTCCGCGATGTTATTTGTAGTACGTCCCGAGACACACACCTTTCGAGTTGACCAACTCACCCGGCGGAGATCGTGAATTTCGGAGCCACCAGAAACTGATTCACAGTGCTTGCGGGAGGCACCATCACGTGAGCTAACAAACGGATTGATGGACATCTGCACAATCAGGAAGACCCAATTAGTAGAAAGATGTTTACATCACACACCACGCCACACATGCACACAAATGAAAAGCACACACCTATGTACACACACCACACTAAAAATGACTTTAAGCGTAGTATTTTTTCAAGTACAACCCATTCCTAGGCTGTGCCAGCAGAACTCCTTCATAATCTATAAGCTCATAAGCCCCATTCTTCAAAACACGTTTTACTATGTAGGGCCCATGCCACATAGGTTGGAACTTACGACCCCAAGCTTGTCATCGCTTGATTGTACGGAAGACGAGGTCTCCAACAAAGGCATTAGAGGGCGGTTGATCAAAGTGAGCTTTGACCCTCTTCTTTTGTGCTTCGATGACTAAAACGACAGCGGCGGTTTCATCTGTTGTTCCGAATACAAAGATGCTCGCCCTCGACAGAAGTATCGGGTAAGAAGTTCATGACTAATTTCAAAGAAGAATCTCGCATTCAACGGAAGAGTTGCTTCATTACCATACTGCAATTGAAATGGTGTGAATCCGGTTGCACTCTTTACGGACGTCCGGTATGCCCATAAGTGAGAACATTTGGAGGTGCGATTGGATTTTGAATATGGCTTGTTCGTTGGAGCATGTTGACCAAAACCACTGTTCACCACTTCCTTTGGCCATTTCACGGGGTATGTAAGCGTTGAGCTATCGTGGCGTAAGCCCAATCTTGAAAGTCAGCTCGGCCATCATATAATCTAGAAATGAGTACCATGGTCGATGTGATAGCTTGAGGGACCCCCGAAACGTTGCAGTGATGACGGTTTGAAGATGAATTGGGCGACTTTCTTGCAGGTAAGCAGGCTAGTGTAGGCATTGTGACCCATTTGGTGAAGTAGTCGACAACGAAAATTATGTCTACGCATGCCCAGAAGCCGAACGAGGTTTACACGTCATAAAGTCCATGCTCCATTTTGCAAAAGGGCGAAGCGGTAATAACGGGATGCAAAGGGGAGGGCGCGCGCTATTGCGGCTGAGAAACACACATGCATATGACGTTTACGGACTGCAACGATACCGGTCTTTGAATATTGACGGCCGAAGTAACTTTGCTCGCAGAGAATTTTCTGGTAGTGGCATATTCGGACATATGACCACCACGAGCCTGTCGTGGCGGGTCATTTGGGACCTTTCGACCTCTTCCAAGTTTGAAGCATCGTCGAACACCGAATCTACTCCAATGTGGTATAAGGTATCTCCTACGATGCGGTAGGAGTGAGCCCGATGCCGAATCGACGTACGAGCATATTTGAGTCGCCAGACCGAAATGTGGAGGTACGAATGCAAGAGTATGTTGCGTACCAAGGGTCGCGAAATGCGATAAGGAAAAAGAGTTAAAACCACAGGGATATGATCCTCGGAGTGTGAAGGAGTGGATTGTTGGGGTGAGCATATAAGATACGAAAACAAGTGATTTCGGTTGACTTATAACGGTGGTGAACTCTAAGTCAAACTCTGGCGAGATGACGATCCATTTGGATTATTTGCCCCCGAGTAATTTTCGAGAGAGAATATGTTTCATGGGGTTGCGATCGAAACCACTTTGGTATCGTACGCAACGGATGTGTGCGCGTGCACAACGTGTGCGCGGCTAATACCAACTTCTCGTGAGCATAACGCATTTCTGTGTCGAAAAGATTAGTGATAGGTAATAAACGACATGTTCATCACCATCATCGTCGTCACTGCACCGGAGCCATAGCTATGGTGCTAAACGCGGCAGATGCAAAAGTAGAAATCACGGTGATGGTTAGGAGGACGAAGCAAAGGAGCATTAACAAGTAACGTCTTATGAGCTTCTTCTCAAAAGTTGATGGCAATTTCGTCCCAATGGAAGGAACGTTCTGCTTTAATAGCGTGAATCCTTTGGCCTAGAAATGGTTTGGGATAGCGTCGAAGAGTTCTCTTTCCTATGAATATTTTCGTGATATATGTGAGAGGTGATGGGAGATTGATGATAGCCTGCAATTTTAAGGGTGAGGTAGATTAGTATTGAGACTATAAATCCCAAAAGACGGCCATAATCCACGCAAAAGACGCATTTATGAGGATTAAGCCTAATAGCGTAAACGTCTCTGAGCGAAAAGAAGAAATACGGCGGGAGAATTAGTCGGGGTGGTCCTCTCGCCTAGGCCCAGATGAGCCCAGCAAGTCGTCCGGATAAAGAAGGGCCGAACGATATGGGCGTGTGTGCGCGGAAAAGCATGTTAAGACGCCATGCTGTTGAAGAGTAACTCCGGCGTTCTTCAAACGAACGAAACTTTTGTAAGCGAAAAGTACCCCACGGACCCGTGAATGGTAGTCTTGTGTTGATCCTCGAGTGCAATGTTGATCGATTATACCGGAGAAACGAGTCCATCGGGGAATAAATCTCACTTCCGGCACGTTGCGTCGATGATTTGGTCGCATGAACGGAGTGGGATAGTTATCTTTTGGACGGGGCGCAATTAATATTGCGGTAATCGCTGAGACCTAATGATGCTGCTTGCTGTCGACGAGGACAATGTTAGAAATCCGTGCAGCAGAGATGGAGATAAATAAAGCCGCGTTCGAAGTTTTTCGTACGCATGGTTGCGGTGGCTTTACGAGGATGCATCGGGCGTAGCGTTGGCGCATGGGCCCGCACCCGGGGTAGGTTGGAATCTCATGCCTAAATCTTGGGATCCAATCACTTGGCATTTCCTCGTGAGACGAGCCGAACACATCTGCGAATTCTTTAAAAATATCGGTATATACTTGAATCTCATCGGGGAGAACAAGTCACTCCCACGTGTATATTCTCAACGATCCCCCGAGTTTAACGGAGATGTTGATCGAGATGGTTGGTGATATTACTCGGGGTTTTCCTCCGAAAGAACCTCGTGCGTCAAGATGGGCGTTTGGAGAGGAGGAGTGAGGAACACGAGATGCATAACGCTCTAGACAATACGACATTACCCCCAAGCTAGGCATGAAGAGGAACGATGATGTCCATCGCCCCAAGGCGGCTCTTGAGAGACATAGTTTCAATGATGGCTTCATCGGAAGGAAAAGTCTCTTTAAGAGGATGCGACGGTCGGCCTCGTGACTAGAGGGCCCGAGAGCCAGAATCGCCACAAAAGCCACATGCTCGAAGGGCATCTTTGAGCGAGGGAGGATCGGTCTGCGACGCGATTTCACGACCTTTAATCTCTTTGAGTTAAGGGCATTGATTCTCCAAGCTCAAACTTTGCTCGAGTGTGGGGATGAGCCGGGGGTCATCGATCCTGAGAGATCATGTTAACGAGCGGTGTCCCGGTGGCGGTGTGGGAAAAATACCCATGAGGACGGGGTCTTTGAAGAGAAGACCGGGTCCTATATTGTCGAGGGGATTCGGGATAAGTCCACATATGGAACGTTGTTCTCGAGGAGGTGGAGGTGAAGAAGGACAGCTGATCCACCATAGTGATTTTTGCCCTCGTGAAGGAACTTAAGAAGTCGAAAGACGGTGGACGGCACGCATAGCATGGCATGAGTCCAGCGAGGCCCGAAAATATATTGCTTAGTTGAGCTTTGGCGTCGACCACTTCTACTTCCGGTGACGGTCTTCCACATAGAAGTGATCGCTAAACTCTCGAGAACACCCACGGGTTTGGTTCCCGACCATCGAATGCCTCTAGGGAATTAGGAGACGATGAAAGGGCCGGAGAGCCAATGGCCTTCCGATGGCGGACGACATGACACGAGTGGGGGCACCTTCATCCAAAAACAGCCCTATGGATGTTAAGACCATTGATCCCGACTTGAATAACAAGAAGCGAGCTGATGTGGAAGTGGAGGTGAAAATTCTCTCGTCGGTGAGAAGACTCGAATCGGCGGGATCAATGCCACCCAGGTTACCAAACAATAAAAACCTTGAATTTGCGAAGGACAACTTTGAAAGAACTTCTGGTGCGGACATAGCGAAGGCGCACATGCAAAAATCCTCAACAATATTGTAGTGTTGAGCGGCATGGGCATTCGGATTATGAAAATTTCGTAAAACACCTTTAGAAGGTGGCTTCACAACGAGTTCGGGGGAGTAGGCTTCTTGGCATTTCAATGAACCGAAGACGAGGTGGGGGAGGTGGTCCATGTGGCTTGCCTTCCCGAGTGCAGCGCGATTCGTTGTAATCCTTTGAACGCGCGTGGCGATAGAGATGAGTGCGACACCATTCATCATAAAAACACAAGGACCCAAATGGTGCGGATAGTGACGAGTGACCCGACCATGCAGGTGCTATTTCGAGACGAGGGGAATAGTTCTTTAAGAGCGTGAGTCCTTTGGAGCCTTTTAGAAAATTTGACTAACTACATATCATCGTAGAGAAAATCCTTGGTATAATGGTCTCCTTCACAAATGAGGTAGGAGTAGCCGATTTACGTTGAGAACCATCCTCGGTGTGAGATTTGGATTCGCTTTGGGCGTCGGATTTGGATTTACCTTTGCCCTTATTTTCCCTTTGGAGGGTTTCTCCACAGGATTGGCACGAACGAGCGTTAACCTACTGCCGATTTTCTAGAGTCGATTGGAGCGGGAGAGAAAATTGTTGGATGAGTTCGGACTTTGCTTTCCATTCGAGGTTCTTCGAATTAGGGACTAACGGAACCAATAACACCATCACATCGGCTGAGGTGGGTGGAGCCTTGGAGTTCCGGAGACCATGGAGCATCGAGCGAAGATGTCGTACGGCGTGCCGAGCATGAATATACCAAATCCGAGATATTGGGCACGCGCTATGGCTTGTTCTTCGATTACACACACTCCCATAGCAATATCTTGGGCGATTTTGTTAACAAAGGAGGTGGTAAACCAATGAGTTAGTAATACGATCGGAGTATGTGAAACTTGATTAGCCTACGACGATGTCGCCACTCATGAATGTGATCAGAAATGTGAGTGGCTTTGTCCTACTTCAAAGAAGTCAAGAAAGGTGCGTCCGGCTTCTGTGACTAGTAGCGAGAAGTGCGTCGGAAAGGCATGGCTAAGAATTGAAATCTTGGAAGGATGCCACGGATAACTCGATGTACCATAGCGGCGGCTCTAGTCAGTACGCGGAAGCGCGGACGAATTGAATCATCGACCAGAGGTAGACAAACACCAAAGATGATACATCATCACATGTGCTTGGGGTCTCCCATTTTACCCTCAAACTTGGGCAACCACACAGTATCTTGGTAGGGCAAGACGATACAGGATTGTAAATCGGATCATTGGTCAATTTTGAAACATCCAAGCAACTCCAAGGTGGCCGGGGAACGACGTGGCGGATTGACGGCATGCCGGACGAGATGAGGACCGGTACCTGTACTCACGGCGGTTGGGGTGTCCTTGCCCCCATGAGTTCTGTCCCGTGGGATTCGGCTGTGGGGGGTGTGGGCGAAGTATAACAAGGCGGTTGGGCTGTGACCAACAGGTGTGTGGGGCTTGATAACCGAGGTACGGACCACAGTTATGTATTCGACCCGATGTAGCGAGCATTTGGTTGGTGGTATAGGTAAACGGGTTGATGAGGATAATGCGGAAACCTCGAGTGGTTGTGATTCGGTTGAAGATTGACCATGAGGATAATAGCCACTGGGGATGGTCGCTTCTTGATAGGGCGGAACCCTCCGAAACACGATAACTGAAGCCCTTATTTGTTGATTTAGCTACGACATCGAATAAATCGGTACAGTAGCGGGGTTAATGGAATAATAAGCGGGGGCGCCTGGTGAACGAGTTGGCTTGGGGCAAACGGTACCACGGGTGACGAGGTTGACCGGATAAACAGGTTGCGCCGATTGTGCGGTTAACTTTGTTTGTCGAAACCGCAAGGTTGTGCGAGGATAGGCCGGTTAGCTGAGCGGAGAACACGACGGAATTGTCTTGAGTGGGCGGTTGGCTGGTGGAGAATAGAGGCAATTAATTCTTGGTAACAGTTTGACCTAGAAAAGGACCATAGGATAGTCACGGGCACGTGTGCAATGTTGAAAACAACGAGGATACTACGGTTTCATGGGTTGAGAAAGGTGGATTTTCCCCCCGAGACCATAGACCGGTCGATTGGTACCCGTGAGGCACGGGTGTGGGAAGGGTTGTAATATTGTCCTTGCGGACGGGTACGATGGCCGCTCGGCACCGCCGGATGACGCGCACGAGCCTTTGTGGGTCTGGGGATAGCCGAGGTTAACTGAAGGTTGTGCCAGAAGGTTGCCCTTGCGGGTTATAAGCCTGGTTATAAGGTAAACCTTGAGCATAGAGGTGGCTTCGGGGAGCGGGTGAGCCGTAAAAATGTCCCGTGCTCATCATCGACACAAGAAAAAAGCATACCCGGGTGTGCCATCCGCCATAGTGCGAAAAATAAGAGCGGTTGGGATCTTGGGAGGATGGTCCAACCTCGGGGATTCGGCCCCATTGTGGGACAGCGAGCACTCTCCGGAGAAATGTTCTCGGCATAACGATCACTAAATAAACGTCTTCGGGGCGGCATAGCCGCGCGAGTGCGGTGACGGCGGGGTGTGGTGCGACCACACGGACGGTGGGTCGACGAGTACAAAAGTGACGGGTGTACGGAGACACCCGGTCGAAAAACGACGGCCTCGGAAGAAGGAGCGACACTCCCCATAAGTACAGCCGCGGTAATCCCCGGCCCCGAACTGTGCCACAGTGGTAATAAGGGGCGCGGATGCGACATAATAGGCAATTTCGAGTTGTTCCTGGAAATAATCTTCGTGGGGAAGAACGATGGTCTTCACCGAACGTTGGGATTTCCTCACCGAGTATCATGTTTAAGCACCTTGTTAGATCTTTTAATGAATGGCAAGGGGCCCAGGAGGAAATAGCGACTATAAGGGGGGGCAGGTGAAGAAAAATTAGGTCCTAATCTCAATTTATATGAGGTCGAGAAAATGACCAGTGGAATATTTGGTCCCCAAGGAGTTGCTGGAAAGAACCGGTCCCCCGTCGAAAACTAGAAACAATGAGCTACGTGGTTCAACACGAGTTGGGAAACAACTTTGATGGAGTACGTCGGTATAAGGACTACCCGGTGAACAAAGCAGGAGTTACGCCAACGTGGCAAAAACGACAAAGAAGAAATATCAAACACACACACGGAGGTGAAAAAGGTCAAGACACACGCAATCAAATGGTCGACAAGAAAAAAATCTAACGAGCGTGTGATCGTGGGTGATCAGCAGGTACTACCACATTGAAAAATAAGAAACTTCACCATTTCATGTTTTAAGAAGTCGAGAAACGATTAAAAAGGTGACTCTATCTCTTTGGATTTGACACAAGCGTGAAAGGACAAGCGCTTGGTGATCACTTTCAAATTTGAGGAGTCGAGAAAGATCAAATGACTACTCGGGAATACTAGGCAAAAAGGTGTACCAAATAGTAGTACCGCAATATACACCTTGGTTTCGATAATGAAAGAGAAATCAACCAAGGACTTTCCGTACGTGCGAACCCAATCTCCTGAATGTTGTCCAATAGGTGTATCCGGGTATAAAGGCCTTGGAACTAAACTTCCTATGGATAAAGGATTGAAACCTAGTGGGGTCTCCCTTTATGCTCCATGACAGTACGGGGAGCACAAGTCCATACGCGTAAAGCCAAGAGGCGAATAGCCGGCTACTAGGTTTAGGCCGCCGAACACGTCTCTAGCCTAGACCTCTAAATGTGTTTCGTTAGATTTCAATGCTGCCTTAGTGTAAGTTGAGTAAATTTCAAATTTTATCTTCAATTACGTTTGATTTTCGAGCCCTAACGAATGTGTTATCTCAAAAATCTCCCTAAACCTAAAACTACATGCCACGGTACATCATTTCGTTCGATAGCTAGCTACGAAGAGTTGAGAGCTTTTTACACAAACAAAAATGATCGAAAGACAATCGGTATTGATATCTCTAATGCGGCTAATAGAGAAACTAAAAACTTTTCTTTCAAAGTCACTAATTACTAATAACATCGAAAAAAGATTTTAATTTTCACTAATCAACCAAAAGCAAAAAACTATTTTTTTTTAATGTTTGAGAGCTAGATACTAAACAAATGCAAAACAAATGAGAAGAAATTTGAGAAAGTGATAATACAAAGAGCAAAAAACAAGCAAACTTCACCCAATAAGCACAAACAATCAAATCTCAAATTGACCAACAATCTCCAAAACCAAGAAGGTCCCAAAGACACTAATAGGCCATGTAATCTGAGCCCAAAATGAAGCAAGCGAGAGATCGAATGAAAACGAAATGAGTCACTCAAAAAGCGCAATAAAATGATAGACAAACGTCAAACGAATGCAAGGAAGAAGCAATCCCAAAGTCGGCCAGAACGAATGAAAACCAAAAATTCCCAAGGAGGCCTAAATATAAAGCACCTGAATGTACAAGGCTCGAATGAAAAATCGAAAGAAACGGCAAACAACCAAAGGATGGGTGCTAATGGGTCAAACTGAGCCCCGATGCACTCAAACAGCCAGAAAGAAAAACAAGATCAAAATCTGAAAGTCGGTCGAGAGAAAACGCAAACACGACCAAACCCTAATAGCTCACGAGTTGAACGAGCGCCGAGCTTGAAATAAGCGCCTGAGAAATGGCGTGGGTGATACACAACTGTTTGCCGCCAATGTTGTGTGTCCTACTGTGAAAATCGCGCCGGTAGGGTTTACTATGGGAAAAATGAAAAAACAAGCAATCTGGAACACGAGACAAGTGATGACAAAGGCTAAAACAAAACGAAAAAAACGGAAAAAAACGATCGAAAGTGACTATGGGGGAAAATTTTGAGAAGTAGAAATTTAGGGGTTTTAGATTTTTAATGGGCGAATTTTTTTTATGTAAACCTTTTGTATAATTTTGTATAAATAATTCCGGGGTATTTTAAAAATAAATAATTATTATTCTTTAACCTAAAAAAATAAGAGCGCATAAAACATAAATATTTAGTTCTCCTCGACATTTCTTTGAATCGGGACGGTTTTTATTTGTGACTGCTTCTCGATTTACTACGGTGGAGTGTTTTGGAACTGCATTCACCCATCGTTGCGAAATCATGGCTTTCCTGCCTACGCAACGGAGTCGACCATGGAGACTTTTCTGCGTACGAGTAAGACTAGGGTATTTTTAGTTAGGTCGAGTTTGCGGCCATGAATGACGTATGAGTTTTCTTGATGGCACTTCCATTATTTCTTGTTGGAGATTTCAGCATGGCCTTTTGGTTTATTGTATCTCTGGTTAATTTCTACCACTCCATATTAATATATCAGATGGATTCAACATGCTTTTCATAGTTCTTTGAATTTTTTTGTTGCTTCTCGAAAGCGATCTAATGCTGACCCGGGGTTTGAGTTTTCATTTTTGTCCACAATTGTTTTTAATCCTCTTTCCTCAACGCACATATTTATCTCTCCGTCCATTTTTTTTCTGCTAACAACTTCAGGCCCAAACTATTCCTCTACAATTTTATTTACGATTTTTAGTATCCTACGGTGCTTTACGGGTGTGAGGGGCTGGTGCTGCAGTTCATTTCGAGTTTAAGCGAGATGCACATGTGAGAAAAATTGCATGCAAACATTTTAGGACATTCCCTGTGGATGGGCAATAGAACAAGGGCTGTCTGTGATGACATGAGATTAGCCAATCTATAGTTATCATGCAATCATTCATTCTTTTTAATGCATATTTTGTGATGTTAAGTGCGTCTGCAGTGAGAATACATAGCGAGGAGTAGAAATTAATCAACAAAAAAACACACACATTTATATAAGAAAACATAGATATAGGAAAAACACTAGGTTTAATTCATTACCGAATCACTCCTGAGTCACGAAGAATAGAGTAGCCTCGAACATCTTTGTCTCATTCCATATCACATGGAATGGAACCCATATTCCTTCATGACTGCCTCTCTAGCGGTTACAACGGTCGATCCTTCCAATAATAACACTATTACAAGACGGATGCCTGTTCCATTACAAAGAAAAGTTCGGTTTCATTGTCAAACACTTTCCATATTCCAATAGGTTTAATGATATTTCTATTCCTAACAACGATTGCACAAAAAAGATCATGAAGCACGAGAAAAAAAAAGCACAATTTTTATTCCTTACGAGGTCTTTTTGAGCCGAGCGTTACAAAGATTTGATAACCAAAAGCACATATATATAATACTTTTAATAGGTCTTCTAATCCTAACCATAACTTCCTAATTTTATATTCACTCACATGTATGTGAACTCATTGTCACGGAAAAAAAAAAAAGTAGACAATATATTTATGCATATTTTCTTGCTTTCTAACTAAACATTTCAAAAAACAACAACAAAATTGAAAAATGTAGCAATTCCTAGGGGTAAACTATAAACATTATTGCACATGATGTGCTTTTAATCCATACAAGGTTTCTGAGTAATGTCAATAAAATATTCTTCTATGTTTGACGAGGCTACATCATCTTTGAGAACGTAAATAAAAATATTCCATTTTGTTTGTGACTAGTACTAAGTGGTCGAACCTATGCAGATGTAACATGTTCATTCGGAGGACATAATATATATTTTATTCTATAAGTTCTCATATTCTTTACATGGGAGAATTGATCTTAGTTTTGTACGTAATCATGGTAGCACCTACAGCGGAAAGTGTGCGTGACATATGTTTTGCATCACAACTCATAGGGGAGATATAATGAACTCCATCTCTTGATGATCCATTAGGGAATAGATACTCCAAAGTGAGCTTACTATAAGCCCACTAGAGAAAAACGGATGATTACAGATGATTCTCAAGTACTGGAAGGAAAGACCTTTGGAGCTTACATTCAATTAGGAGATGGAGTAGCGGAGACAAATCTCGATTATTCTTTGCTTATTGAATTCCGTAATCGATTATGCGGATCATCCCTTTTTTCTTCTTCTCATTTTGTTGTAGCAAGAGATACATTATAGACACAATGATTCCATTTTGTTTGGAGTCTGTCTCCTGGGTCTTTTGGAGTAACGGTGAAAAACATTTTCAAGTTGGATGCAGTGCTCATCCTTACCATCGAAGTTCTAAAGCTGCCTAATAAAGTAATTATATGGTGTGGTGTGTTTTAATTAGCTCTTACTTTGGTCGACTCCAAATAATGCATCGGATATCTATTTTCCATATCACGAAAGTTCTTGCGGGGTTAACATGCACATGCGAAATTTGTGGGGGTTGAGGGCTCGTGGAATACCTTTCGATTCGAGTGTACCTTGAGCTTGAGCGAGAAAAGGTCCTCTATTTTCTTCAAGTGCACGATAGTGTGTTATTTATTGTAGGCACTCGGACAAGCAACCTAGTTAGACACATAAAGCAAGGAGTTTACGCATGCTATAATTTCACTTCCGGCACACAGTTTACATGGTAAGTGCCTTTCATAGCGTTAGAAATGTTTATCATCGATTTTAAATCAAAACATAGTTTTTGGTTTCTATTTCAATTAAGTAAATCTATTCTTGGTGTGCGATTTGGTAGGGGTATTTCTTGCCCAGAATGCGGTACATGAGTAGCCATGTATGCAGGTTCTTTGCGGTGGACAAGCCGAAGGTTTCTCATCCTAGCAGTTCTTTCCCCACTTGGGAGAGGCTATTGAGATGTCCGAGCTCGAGGGTATGGAGATTTTACATATATATCCATGTAGTGCTTATCCATGTGATGGCTTACATTTTATTAAACTAGAATGGCGTTGTGGAATTTTCCACTTTGTACTTGCTCTACTTTTACTCTTTTAGTGATTTTTTTCAAGGGTATTACTCTACTCCTTGATATTTTTCCAAGGTACTTCTTTGCTTTCCTCCTCTAAATAAATGTAGGACCTTAGGACAACAGCGCCAACATGAAGGAACAAGTCCTTTCTAACGAACATAAATACTGTGCTTAACTCGGGTAAGTGAAAATTTCGCATACGGCTTTATATGTTAATTAAATGGGATTGGGACATTATACATATGAGAGAAATTTAGCAGTTTTGAGTTTATATTAATTATAAATTTGGACATTTAATATCTTGTAGATAGTCAACAAGCCTAGTAACTCTACTATAGATTTTGTCTTACAAATAATTTATATCAATTTAACGATTTGAACATGTCAAGATCAATAGGCATGGAGTAGTCGATTATGGATAAAGCATGTCTGTCCACTGTCCATGATGTTGGTATACGGGAAGTGATGCATAACAAAATTTGGTAAGCTATAATTGTAGAATATGTGCCGAATATTAGACAAAACAAATAATTTATGTTAATTGCAGATTTGAACATCCGAGATCCATATTTCAGATTTGAACATCCAAGATCCAATAGGCATGGAGTAGTCAATTGTGGATAAGCGTATCTGTCCTGTCACAATATTGGTGTCGAGAAGGTAGTGCATAACAAGGCGGTAGCTATAATTGTAGAATATATTAGGAATAATGGGCTTGTATTAGTGTTGGAAGATTTGTAATCTTAGTTGGTATGTTAATTACAAATTTAAACATCTAAGCGGCATGGGCGGTGAATATGCCGAAGTGAATTAGCTAGCTAGTAAGTGTTATAAGGTGATGGGCATGGGCATTGAAGGTAGGTATTGTACGGAAATGGATATTGAGAATAATGGTATTATAGATTTGAACGTACAGGCTCTCTATATATACTCTAAAGTATTATAGGATATGTCCTAGTTAACTAATTAGGAGTATTATGAATTCATACGGCGGTCAACTAGATAATATGTCTAGCTATACAACATGACATGAAAAGCTGCTGCGGGTCTATCAGAATATCCCATAGGAAAATGGCTATCAAAAATGCACATTGACATTGACAATAGGAATATCTACACAATAACTTGGTTTGGGTACGTATAATATATCAGGCGGGATGGGAGAATTTACATATCGGTACTACCACGGCCTTCATGAAACTAAGTAATCTTGCAAATTTTATTTTGTAGCAGAGAAAGAATTATAAGGTTTAATGAGGCATACTGCCGAAGCAATCCATCTGCGATGCGCTCGTGACATCACGGTACACAGTCCATGAGGATGAATGCGAAGGTGATTTTGAAGATGCTCCTATCTCTTTCATTGTGTCAAAATGTTTGTGTCACAAGATCATGTCCATCACATCTTTTGCGGTTGTCTCGGGCACATTGGGCCGAAAAGAAAAGTACTATCCTAAGGCCATCCACAATTGCTTGTCGTTCGACGGAAATACCACCTTCAGACAAATATTTACATGCCGCTCCATTTCTTTGCTTTTTTTAATTTACAGAATTTTCTGCTGCCTCAACTTTGTGTTGTGTTGCCACTCTCCCCCCTTGCGGTACAAATCGAGATTGATAGACAAGTTATAGGAATTAAACGGACAACCTTTGTGAAAGTAATGTGAAAAGAAGACAACTAAACCAAAAATATGAAAAGAATTTGAACAAAAATTGCGAGTTCATGTGTTGTTTTTGCAAGGTTATCTGGGATGAATCTTTGGTTTGCAAAAGCAAATCTGCATTAGTGATGCTATCACGAAATAAAATTTTGTACCAAACTCTCAAAAGATAAAACGACCGAGTTCCTGGTATCTATTCCTTTACTTAAAATATCATAAGAAAGCGAGAAATGGGGCGTCGGTGTAGTTGTGTATACATAATTCCATTCTAACTTCAATATACCCGGAAGATACTTTCTTGCATTTATTCATTCCCATTTCCTTCTTCAAAGTTTCGGTGACTACTACATCAATGATGAGAGTTTGCACTATGCGAAATCTAACAGTTTGACTTATGCTTTGTATCCAAAGAAGACATGATTGCGAAATGCTCAAAACGTCTCTTACAAAACCGGAAGAACCATTCACAAAATCATAACGAAAGACAGTACGATAGTGGTCACTTCAATATGCAAAATATAGTGAAGGTATTTTCCCCAGATATCAAACAAGAAATATGCAAGAATTTTTTATTTTGTATTCATCCTTGTTTAAAAACATAGACCGAACTGTGAACTTTTGTTTACTCTTTTCTTAGTTTCACATTTTCAAGTTCACTTCTGTTGCTTTAGCAACGTCATTATTTTGCTCGAAACTTCATCCAAGTTCATCTTCGAGACGCTTGGGAATAATTTTGAACATGAAAAAAATGAAAACATGGACATGACTCAAACTAGGTGCAACGATTATGTATAACAACAAGGAACACGTTGAACCACTGAATGTAACATAAAGTGCTAATGAACCCGCTACCAAAACCATTGCTAATTTAACCTAAAGCAGTACTTAACTAACAAGTTTTCTTCTTCCAGTCAAAATATTGAAAATCATCATTTAGAACCTTGGTGTCTAAGATGTTGTCTATGCAAAATACATGAACGATTTACAAAGCAAAAAATAAGTAAGGGGTGGCGGTGGTGTGGGGGGGTGTGGGGGTCGGGGGGTGGTTGCGGTGGGGGCAAGGAGTGGACATCATTGACGTTGGTGGAAAACAAGAGTATAAATATGTATGGGGGACATGCCACCAATGACAAAACGGTAGGCAGTCCTAGCAATTTTCCAAGGTCTCAAGCTTTTGTCTCAATGCATAGAAGAAACAGATTCCCATTATAGAAGTTCCTCCTAATCGTAAACACCCCTAGCAACAAGGAAGACATGTCTTCATCCCCAATTTCCCGAAGTATCAATCAAGCCAAGGCGTAATCAAAGAGTCCCGAACCGCTGCCTTCATCCATGTGCTACGAATCAATAACTCTAGAGTAGTAGGGGAAGTTCCTCTACTTTCTAATGTTTGTTAATATGTGCATTTTTTGCACGACATTTCCTCCATGTCATTTTAAGTTTTAAGTACGGAAACATACTTCTCATACTATGCGAGCACATTCATGAAACAGGTGAAAGTCCACAATTCTACTTTGAAGTATCCGGAGGACAATCACGCTTTCGGCTTTCTCACATGGCATTAGGTCTTGGGGGCTACGCTTAGATCATGTTTACACGACCCCTTATTTCCTTGGTCTATGCATCTTGGCGGCATCATTGATGGCTTGTACTACCACAACACAACTTCCAATGGTTAAAGTTGCTCGCGGAAGTTTGCTCTTTTTGGTACATCATCATGCACCAGCCTACTTTGTTCTGGAAGATGATATTTGAATATAGCAGTGCAATGTTGTTTGGTTCTTATACCTTGTCTAAAATTACATTACTTTGCTGTTATTACCTTCTTGTTGTGATAGATAAGGCTGGCTTTGGACGTACGACCTAGTACGGAGTTTTAGTTGATATGGGAATATTTTTTAGGATGTCTCCTCTTCCTTTGCCACACCTTTATCATAATCTCTTTTGATGACTACTAGGTTCTTGAATTATATTTGACTATCTTTTTAAATTTGTATACATTGACCTCACCGACTCTCACATTCGAAATTCACATGAACTAGGTTTCGAGTTGTGAGTTTACTTTTAATCAGGCGGGAGTAAGAAGTATATTTTGACATCATGAAAAATTCTATTCAAATCTGATCTTCTCTAATAGTGGTAAGTCATTTCATATAGATGGTCATTCATGAAGTCTCGATCAGCCATCCTAAAGCTTGATGTGGCGATTCACTTCTGACTCACATTCGGGATCTTGGTGTTCTCTGATGGGTGCGAGGATAAAGGTGAAATTTTAAAATAGTCAGCCTGCATTGGGGAAGTAAGGGCCATCTCATGTATCTGCATTTGATGTGACTAGCTTTCTTAATAATGCGTGGATGATTTAATCTTGTTTGGTTTCTTAACATTCATGGATTGCGGGGTCTTTTGATAATTCCATTTCTGTGTATGGATTCAAAGGGCTTTGGCCGGTAGGCTTGCCCCTATTGGTGTGGTGGAGCTCTTTTGCTCATAATGGCGGAAACAACCTTTAGTTCCAGGGGCATGTCGAGTTCGATTCGTTCCTCGGGGCACGAACTTTGGGATGGGAGAATGTGTAATCCAAATGGGATTTATCGAGGCCAATATACGCACAAGTGAAGTCCACGTTAACAAATTTTACATTGATTGCTATGAAAATGGAGGGGTATTCCTCTTTCTCAATTGAGAAGCACACGAGCTGTGTTATTCAACCTTTCCCCTCTTAAAAACCACTGTACACAAAAAAAATGTTAAAAGAAAAAGGAAAGAAGGCATGCTAGCTAGCACCAATAACGCACTATTTCTCTTCTTTTTACGTAACTTGACTTTTCACAGTGAGAATCTAAAATTTATGGGGTAATTTTTTTTTTGAAACAACGATATTGAAGCAACTCTCTCTTTACGACATGGTTTGCGGAGTATCCAATGGATTAAGATACAACTCTCCAACTTTTTTTGTATAGAGTATCCCAATTTCACTCGGACCTTTCTCTACGAATATGGATGGCAAGGAAGTTTGGAAGGTATTCGGTGTGAATCACCTTTACGATTTGGAGGGGTAACTTCTCTATCAAGGCGAGTTGGGGTATTTCAGCTCTTCAAGTACACAAGCCAGGTGCGGGGCCATTCAATCTTTCAATGGCTACCTTACGAATGGGGATAAAATATTTTTGGTACATTCTTGCCACTAGAAGATGACGATGGTTATACCAAACCTAAAGGAATGTGGGTTGACATTTGCAAACCTCTTCACGGCTTGTAATTTCCGATTTATATTTCGTGTGTAAAAAACTTTTAAAGTAATTAGCTACAAGTTTCTAACGATGTGTCTAAAGAGTAGAATCAATTTTCTACTAATATTTTTGAGCCTTTACGGATCAATTTTGGATTGGAAATATTGGAGTCGACCAAAAAAGGATGGATCATGAACATGTGAAAGGCAGTACCTACATCTTCTCTTATATACCTTAATCCTTCTCAATTCATTTTGTCCTTGAAGTTTCAGTTTATAAAGTAAGCTAAATCTTTTGAAGGAAGTCTACATGTGTAGCTTAACTGTCTAAATCTTTGGTACACTGTGGCTTAATTAAACTAGTTTGTGCTAAGTCTTTGAGAAACACCCAATTTTTGTATGTATGTTTTTGGGTAGTTCAATTTTAAGTCCTATTTTCTTATTCCAGGACTTAATTTTCTAATAGTGATATGTTAACTCACTAATAGTAGTATGTGTGAGTATGGAAGATAGTTGAGTCATTGGAGAAAGAGCCTTGGTGCCTTTGCTATTTTGAGCTTGTATTTCAAAATTGGTTTGCATTTTATGATGAGTGATGAATCACCTAGATCGAAGGAGTTCTCCCACCCCAGATTTGGCACCTTACCACATTAATTATGGTCACTCCGACTGCTAGGCTTGTTGTAACTTACAACGGACAAGTTTACCATCTGTACACACTTGCAGAGGGTGTATTCTTTAGGGATGAATTGGCTACTTCCTTCATTGTTGGTCTCAATATCTTGTATGTATATGCATTGCATTATGCATTTTATCCTTTATTGTGTGTGCTGTGACAGTACGTAATCTCTTTTGGTACATAATTTGTTGTCTTTCTACTCCGCTCTCATTTATTGTTATATTGATATTTGTATCGTAAAAATTTGCTCTAATGGTGCGATGATTTTTTTCAAAGGATTCATCACCATACGATGTAATAGAAAATGAGCCGGAATTGTCAGCATCCTTGTGTGGACACGACAGTCCACGCCTATTTTTTTATTTTTTTATAGTTTTAGATCCATTAGCTGAACATGATAATTGGTTTGATGCCTGACTAACTCTAAAGTTAATTCACTATATAAACACTTCTCCCCTAATCCATAGAACTAAGGGTCATCATCAAAAATATGCCCATGCACCATCCTTACCCACTTCGGCAGTACGCTAGGAGGCTTAGGTACTATGATACGGGGACAACTCTTTTACAGAATTGATACCAAATAAAATAGGAAAAGCACATTGAATAGGAAGAATTTGAGGTGAATTCTTAAGGAGTGAATTGGATACGTCATTGGAGAGTATGCGCTAGCACACCTAATCTATTGAGGTATGTTAACTTACTATTGATATGTGTGAGAGTATGGAGAAGATAGTTGAGTCATTGGAGAAAGAGCCTTAAGCGCCTTTACTATTTTTGAGCTTATTAATTGGTTTGAATTTATGATGAGTGATGAATCACCTATATCGAAGGAGTGCTCCCTAGTTGGCACCTTACCACATTATTTAAGATCACTCCATTTGCTAGAGCTTGTTGTAACTTACAATGGACGAGTTTACCATCCACTTTACACATTTAGGAATTGTAGTCTTAATGGATGAATTGGCTACTTACGGTCTCAATATCTTGTATGTCTACATTACATTGTCTTGTCTTATCCTTTCTTTACTTTTGGGTAAGCCTTTGCAACAATCCATTATCTATTTTATTGTAATTTATTTTCTTTCTACTGTCTCATTCATTGTTGTATTGATATTTGTGTAGTAAATATTTGCTCTAATGGTGCGATAAGTTGTTTTCAAGGATTCATCATCATCTGATATAATAGAAATGGAAACGAGTGTAGCATCAACGTGTGGACCACAACAGTCCACGCCTATTTTTATTTTTGATAAGTTTTAGAGCCATTAGGCGAACATGATAATTGGTTTGATGCCTGATCCAAATCTAAAGTAAATGCTGTGAGATTCACTATATAAAGCACTTCTCCCTAATCCATAAGAAATGAGGTCATCATCAGAAATATGCCATACCATCCTTGCCCATACAATTAATCACCTAGGAGAGCTTAGGTATTGTCATACGAGGAAAAATCTTTTAAATAATTGAAGCCACATCAAATAGGAGAAAAGCAAATTGAATAGGAAGAATTTGCCTATCTTTAAATAAGTTTACATTCCTAGCTTTTTGCTAAATGCCCAAGCTATGAATTCAAGAAGTTCTTTATATTATTATTTTAAAGGTTACTTAACAAACTCTTACACCATTTTCAACTATACCAATTAGGACTTTTTCAACCTAGTCAAATGTTTAATCTCTCTAAACTTGCATAATGTAGTTACGGAGTCCATGACAAGATGTTTATTGGTATTTTCACATACCATAAAGCACTTTCTCCATTCTTTCTCTATTCCTTCTCGAGAAGATTATACCAAGTCAAGTATTTTTTTAGTGAAAACCACATAAAATTTTAACCTTTGAGGGATATTTAAATATCCAAATATCCTCCACAAACATGATTCATCTTCTCCCCTTATAAACTAATAGCAACATATCTGACTTAAGGATATAAACCCCGAGTGGTTCTTTGACCATGTACATAGGATTGCTCCCCATATTCTTAGTCGATACGACATGGCTGAACTTGAGTCTTGCCATAAACGCTCTAAGGAGATAAGCATCGTCACCTCTAAAATCTAATGAAAGCACCTTTGACCTCCAAATAGAAGTAATATTCGAGTGCAGTATGAGAAATATTACGCAGTATCATGTCCCTCAACGAAAACTCATGTGGATTAGCGGGTAAACCTTGGGAGAATTAATCCATAAGGGCACCTTGTTTCATTCATATTGGAATTTGGATGGTGGTTGAAGAGTTATTTCATAATACCAATGTTGTTGATACACTTGTTCCACCGCCCTTCATATTTTATCCGATAGTTATCGGCTATCCCCATCTTCTAAAATTCCAATGCAACAACACGAGATCGGTGCTTTTGGAGGGGGATAAATTTAATAATACTTTCTCATGACAAGAGGCATCAAAGGAGAGAAAGTGGCATATGATAGGTTGGAAGCAAATAGTTATGCCTAAATTGGAATGAGAAGCGAGGATAAAGGCAGAGTAAACAAGCTCATGTGTTTCTCTGCGCTTGCATAGCTTCGGATGAACCTTCAGCAGTATCGACTATGTCCATCTTCCTAAAGTCCAATGCGACCTCGAGATCAATGCTCTTGGAGAGGGATAATCATAAAGTTAATAAAACTTTTCATGACAATAGGCATTGAAGAAGAAAAAGTGGCACACAGTAGGTTGGAATAAATAATTATGTGTGGTGGGGTATTGATCATTTTTTTAAAGAAGTATATATAAATTTGGGTGTTTCTCAAAGATTGTGGAGTTCAAAGCGATGTCCAGAACCTTGAAGTGATCTGTGGTATTCTGTTCTAATTATGCAATATTTCCTGTTCATGGTTATGGTGCGCACTAGCCAAGACAGCGTAGAGAGAGAAGTTTGTGGTGGCCATGGAGAAAGTTGTTAATGAGGTATTTCTAAGCAAATATGTTAATCTCCAAAGAATTATTTAAGATGGGGCATTCAAGTCTTTGGCAAACATGTTGATAAGCGCTCTATGGTGCTTTTGGAAATGGGATATCAATTGCATGACAAGTTGTTGATGTTCAAATCTTTGGCCAAATTCTGCTCAAATCACTAAAGCGACCGATTACGTAGGCGTTGGAGATATCAAACAATCAATTCGGTGGAACTACTCCCTGCGGCATTTGGACAGGCGCGGAGATCTCGGTGACTTTCGACCGGTCACAGCAATATATCGGGGACTATTCTAGTGGAAATCACTAGTTTATCCTCACTATCAAGGCTTTCTCTGATCACAAATATGTTGTATGGGGAGCTTCTGAGACAATAATATCATGGAAAGGTCTTTCTCAACTTAACCTTGCCAACGACCACATCACTTGGGATCAATTCTGCATCGCTTGAGTTTGTTTCCTGTTCTTAACAGCCTTACGGCCTCTCAAACAATTTGCTTTCGGGAAAATACCTCACGAGTTAGACAATCTCAAGTTGAGTTTTCACAGATGTGTCGACAACCTTTTGTACGCTCGTTCCTTTTGGTTACAATAATCTAGCCTATGATTAAAGTTTTTCTTGACAATCGGGCCTTTGTGGGCGAGCCATTATCCTAACTTCATGTTTCCAGCGAGAAAAGGAAGATGCGAAAGCCATGTTATATAGGGTATTAATTGGGTTATTCGCTGTGATAGTGGTACTTTGTGATTGGTATAGGTTTCTTGTATAAGACATAGAAAGAATTTTGTTCGGTTTAAATAAAGTACGGAGTCATGGAATCTACGAAGTAACTCACGGGGTAGAATTTGATAGATGGGACATTACGAAGAGATTAATAGAAGATAATGTTATTGAAGTGGAGGTGCGGGCAAAGTGTACAAGGCAAAGGTAGAAATGATAATATTGTTCTTTAATGAAATAGATGCGGAACAAAAGGCGCGATTAACGAGACAGGGATTTCAAAGCGGTGGAGACTCTGGGGAATATTAGGCATGCCAACATTGTCAAGTTGCTCTGCTGCATATCTAGTTCAGATTTACTAAGGCATGCCAACTTTGCCTTTGGATTTACCTTGAAAAAAAAAATCATTTTTTTCTACTTAATCCCATAATCCTTGAACTTTGATCTGAGATAAGTAGTGATTAATGACAAATGAAAATGTAATCAAGATGTTTCTTTAGTCTAGATATTATTGCTGCTACAATCACTCTTTTTAGAAATGCAACACAACATCTCTTCACCATTCCTCTCTTGTAAAATAAGCTACACTAGAAGATACACCTTGGGTATTTAAATATCACTTTTATGTACGACTTCTAAAATGTCCTCATTTGTTCTAGATAAATTTCCCACATATTATAAGCATAAAATAAACCTAAGTCCTCAAGACGGTTAGGGGATGTTAAAAAGTTCATCATTACTAATGCAAATGTTACGCCACTGACAACTTTTCAAACAAGCTTGAGAATACGGTGATATTTTTTTGCTTTTAATGTTATAAGATTAGGTCATTATGTTAGCTTTAAGCCATGTTAGAATGGTGGAAATAATTCCTACGGAACATTTCAATCGGGAAAAATTCTATGTCAAATCTCTGAAAGCAATTGTTCTTTCTTTGACCTTGTAGACCACACAAATAATTTATACCATATTATGTATGCCTAAAACCATTTGAAGATTCCTTATGAAATATTTGAGATGAAGAAATTATTTAGTGTTAGTTTCTCCTTTTGGATGTCCTTCATTAGGCAATGTATAAAGTCCCTGTGATAAAATATTGCCTATTAGCAATTTTTAGTCTCTTCTTACAATCGGTTTAGGACCTTTTCCGTGGTATTAAACATCATATTCCTTGGTGGGAACACCACACAATACTGTTATTTTTAGATTGAAAAATTTTGCATAGGTTTTGTTTAGTTGATTGATGTGAATCATTTTCACTTTCTTTTCCTAGAAGGTTATATAAAATGAATGTGCCACTATTGTAAGACACATTTGTAAGTTCCATGTTGCCATGACATTGATCATAAAATACGAGACTAAATTAAAATTATTTTGTTGGGAAGGACACTTTTTTACTACATGGACTCTAGTTTATTTAAATAGTTGGAGAGAAATCTTAGAGGTTTACTCACAAATTCATTGAAATTGAAAAGAAGGTATAATATTCTAAGGAAAACGTCCTTGATGTGCAACTCAATTGTCGTATTATGTAAATAAAGAGACTTTAAATTCAAATCTTGGAGGATACAAATACTAATGATATGAGAATATTGGTCCTATAAGTATAATGAAAGGGACAATTAAAATTAAAAATAAATAAATAAATAAATATGTAAACAAAAACATTCAATTCCTTTTACATTTCTCTTTTCTTTGATATGTTAGCATCTTGTAACCACAATGAAGAGGAAGAACATGCATCCGACTACCCAAATATGTCAAACATATAAGTATCAAAATTTCACTGGGCCATTGTCAACATTGTCAAGGTACAACTGCGATGCCAGATAGGGCTGTGTGAACGGCTTCATATTTCTCAGAAGCGTTGGATTAGCTACTGCATTTATAAGATTGCTTTTCGGTGTTTTGCCTTTGAGAGATACTTCTACATCATGGTTGTTCCCTCCCAATAATACATAGGGATGTTAAATCATATAATATATTTATCGATTCGAATTGGAGGCCCATATTCTTGATTTTTGGTTTAGCTAAATTGTAGAGAAAGAGTAGATGAGATGAATGTAATGTGGGGGGGTTGCTGGAACATATGGATATGTTACCCCGGTAAGAATTTACCGGCACACGAAGGTTATTGAAATGCGGATTTCTACTGACCTGGGATGAGCAATTAGAAAGGAAGCAACTACCACTTTGTCTCCCCATCTCAGGGAATCCCCCGGTGCTTTTAGATATGCTTCCTTCTATATGCACTAGCACATGTCCATTTAATGACAATAAATGTGGCATATACTTGTGACCTTTACCTTAATTTATAGCCCGATATTAAAAGCATTTTTCGGTGATGTTCTTTACCTTTAAAATGAGAGGTGATTTAAAGAAAGTACTAGATGTCTATCTTCTCGTAGCTTTATCGGTTTGTTTCCAAACGGAAATGTCTTGTCACGAAACATTTCCATAATCACTCAAGAAAACGGGTTTTATCCCCCAAATCACGAAACAAAATTCTTGGAACAAATAATAAACACATTGAGTATTCGTAAAGACATCTGGAGATCCACGACCCGGTTGGTGACAAGTCATATCATGACTGAATCTCACTCTCCTAAATGTGACGCATATGAGGCATTACGTAGCCATAGCCTTCCAAGCAAGAATCAAGTTGAGTTTAACATTCCCTTTAGTGTATATAATAGAATTTTTACTGACCTAAATATGAGCTTATTGTATATACGGAAGTGACACTGTTTTGAGATTGTTCTATCGAAGAGATGATGACAAAGGAATATGTAGAACAATGTGGTACATCAGGATGAATGATTGTGTGATAACTTCGTTGAATCTATTACATCATTTAAAGGTAGTCATGAGGCTTTGTTGTCTGGTTCGTAGCAATAGAGGTGCTGATTACATATTTTAACCTTTAATTAGGCATACATAGGCAAGGAATTGTAACCACAAAAAGTAAGTAACTATCAAAAGGAGGATATACAACTGACCTACAGTGTGAAGATACCTCCAAGAATTGTGAAGTATAATAACGTTGGAAGGTAATTTTCATTTTGTCACTGAAGATTGTGTCTATATGGCATGTTTTATTACATGCTTCATCTTTAATGCAAGTTAGATATTAAATTGGATTCAATTGGTGTATTCTTGTTAAAGTCTACACGGACTTCCTACGAAAAAACACTTAACTTTAACCCTTATACACTTTATTTTTGACATCTATCTAATAATTAGTTATGTTCTCTTACCACTAGTTATGTTCTCTTTGGAGCAATCAAAAAATAAATTTACAACCCACTGATTGTAATTCTGTGCACAACTTAAACAAAATAGGTTTTCCTTGTTGTGCGGGTGTTTATTACTGACCTTGAATTGTGTGTAGCATTAGGCAGGATTGATTGTATACTGCAGGTTCAATACTTGAATTTTATAATCAGGCAATTAAATACTTTATCTTGTCCGTGCAGCTATTCATGATTGAAAGTAAGATTAAGTCCTGAGTTCATCCAGTGTTATTTCCAGTCATAATTGGCTTCATCATATCACGAACAACTTGCAGGTAATTGATGTAGCAATGGTTTGTCATGCCTATAGAACAAGATGGTTCTTTGGGTTATATTTGTTGAACTTATAAGTTATAGCTACAGTTGGTATATCTTGAAAATGTATCTCTCCTTGTACTGGAGTTAAAACAAACATCTAATTTGTACAACAATACTAGGAGGCATTGGCAAGTTCTAGAGTGGACCTCCTCTCCAATCCAATGGAGCTATCGAGGTAAATACGAGGGGGGGCTGTTGCTACTACTTGTGGGATTCTGCTACAAACGATTCGCGCATGGCATGGGCATGACACGAGGTCCGAATCGAGTTTTTCTAATAGTTCTCTTCATGTTGATGGTTATAATTTTAACAGTTCGGTGGGGCGGTATGACTGGCTTCATATTCCTTTCTCATATCCAGTTTTTGAAGGCACAGAAGAATAATATTTTGAAGAAGTGAAAGTAGTTCACCTTATTATAGTTACCATGCTAGGTCTTCCTTTAAGATTCTGACATCAAATGTTCCATAAATATGGTTGTGTAAATCGTGATGGTGTTGTATTAATTATGTGTCCATAGTTGAACTACCGAAGTATTTTTCGATATTGTTGTGGTACCATGGCACCTAGATCGGATCCCAATTTTTATGAACACTTTTATGCACATGTTTTCTTTTCTTCCCGATTGTTGTTCATTTCTCCTCAAACTCTCTCCAACCTCAATATCGATTGCTGGTAGTAGCCGTGAGCAGCAACAACTAAGCAGCGAACTGAAGAAACGTGTTTTTAAAAGCTGCATTCATACCCTCATGAGTCACCATGTGCCATGCTTGGTCTTGGTGGTTCTTCCTTCTCCTCTTGGTTCAACTACCATGTCTTCATTGGAACACGACACCCCAGGCTCCACTGAACAGCAGATCACCATTTTGTAGTAGTGATTCGCCATTTTGTCTTCAGTGATTCACCATGATTTTACAGATAATATAATCCTCACCCAGAAATTAAGCAAAAATTATATACATATTATATTATTAATAAAAATCGCCTTCCATTTTTATGTATCATGGGGATTAATACATTTATTATATATATAAATTTAGGGGGTTCTTAAAATTTTTCTAACGACCAAGCAAGCAAAGCCAAAAACAACCGAAGAAAGAAAGACAATACTCCAAGTTTTTTAAATTAGTAAACTAAATCGGAGATTGGTAAAAACAACGTTGATCTGCTACGCCAATGCGAGCAAAAAAGCGTTCGAAGGCTGTCTGGCTGTGCTAGGCCATCTATAGTTTACCGTCAAACAACAAGATGGGTCCCAGTGAGTACGCCAAATTGTTGAAGAGGTTAATCCCCTGCAGCCCAGAGCGAAGCGATCTCACTGGCCTAGATCGGGTCTCGAAAAAATCAAACACGCTACGATGAGGGTTCCTAATTGCAAACCGACCGACTTGCGATGAAAGGCTGCAGAATCAATATTTGTCGTTTGTAGAAGAGGTGGTGCTCCCGTTCCTTTGCTGACGAATCACAATCCTCACGATCTCTGCCCAGTCGGACACCTGTCTGAAAACAACCTGGCATAAACATAAAATCCGGTATATACCTTTATATGTCGGTCGAAGAGGGACATAACTCATGAACACAATCAAGAACAAAAGTGGAATCATAACCAACTGGTCACTCATCATTAATGAGTCAAAAGAAGAATACAACCATAGCTTGACATAACCTCTCCTTTAGCGAGTCGTCAGCAAAAAATGTCCTCGATAAAGCTTGTCAAGGGTGGGAGAAGCTGTCTCTCTCCGAATACTTGACAATAGAGATCATAACTTGGATTTGGCCTTAAGGAGTCAAGAAGGTTCTTGCGGCCTTAAGGATGTGAAAGCTGCGGGAACTAGCTTGCAAAGAGATGAGCAAGCTTTTATAGATGGAGGAAGGGGAGTTGGGATCCCTATAGTATGGGATTGGCCACATCATCGAGAAGCTTCCATGAGAGGTGGAAAACCACTTCCTCTCTGTGTGGAAATGCGTAGCCAAACCTCCCAACTCAAGATAGATGTCCAGGTCCGAGAATTTGTTAGGGCCAGAAACTTCCGCCATTTATTTTTAAAAAACATCTCTTAATATGGTTGGCGCGAGTGTGACTCTGTAACAGTGCCAATTGGTGCACCCTCTTTGGAGGATTTCCCCCTTGGCGCGAGGGCCCAGAGCGCGGAACCGCGCGATGGAAAAATAGCTATTTTAGGGGTTTTTGCGGGGAGATGTCTTAGGAAATGAAAGCTCATCTTCAGAGGGATGCAATGAAAGTATTTTCAAGTCTTGTCTCTGCTCACAAGTCACGGAATGAGCCCTCCAATGTGCGGGATGGGGAATGGCAGGGACGGTGACAAATTGCTATGTAACACTTATATACCAAGTCTATTGTTCTTCATATAAAATTTCTGACAAGCATGCAATTGGGGCTAGGATATGTAGATGAACTTGGAGTAAACTCTATTTTTGTTAATAAAAATAATTATCTTTATTTACATCTATGCTAGATAGATTGTACTTGAATGTATTTAAAATATTTTATTTGAGTTACATGCTCATTTCATGCTTGTTTCAGAGGATTATTAATCACCAAAGGGTTTTCACCCCCAATTTCCTATTTCAATATATATATAAAAAATTTATATATGTGAGCAAATTATGTTGGTTTACATATATGTTGTCACCTGCAATTGCCTATTTCATTATCGATAACAAAATTTTCTGGTTGATAACTCTTATCGTCAATATCTTTGAAACCTTCATAACCTGGTTCCATGGAAGCAAATTTTTCTTTTCATTCCTCCACAATGGCTCCTTCTCTGCAAAATCTTATTTCTTCTAGGCTACTCTTTCCTATGCTATTTCCTTACAGCATTCCTTTTGCAACATATGGTGCAATTGCTAGTTTAGGCCCAAAGAGGAGATCATGGTAGCCCTTCTATAGGCTATATTTCCTATCAGGGAAAAGTTACGTCAATACATCAACTCAAATGAAGAAAAATGAAATGCATTCATCTATTCTTAGAATTTCATATAGGTGGTGTAGAAATTTGCTGAATAATAATTAATTATCCACCGAGACTATCTTGATCACATACAATTCGAATTTATATGCAACACATAATCTCTTCCTCCTTTCCGGATCATCACACATGCGCGGAGGCAAAAATCAAGCGATAATACATCAAATCATCATACACATTAACACGATATGTACTGAGAAAAGCTTATGGTACCGGAAGTCGCGGCTATTGTGTGTATTATAATGGAAAATCAAGTAACAAACTCGGTACAATGCTCTCACAAGTGCTAGGTGCTACCATACGATTACCACACAATCTGGCTCGGTTTTGAGCAGTTGCGGTTCGAACTCATCGTAATTGCCTTGCCTCTGTTACGCAATCTAGGCTTTGTCTATATAGAATCCAAAGGTTCGAATCTCCTTGGCCAGTATGATTTTCATGGACAAATCACTCAAGTGCAGTGCAAATCTCATGCTGCAATGCAGTGTATACTTATTAAGCTAACTCCACACCCTTTCATCTACCTCTTTCTTTGGTCTCCATTAAATGAAGTCATGCCAGCGTGGTGGTGATGTGTTCATGGGTTGAATAACAGGTTACTAATTAATGAATTAAATATTTAATTTACTCACTCACTGTAATTGATTAATAGTTAAACTAATCTCAACTAGTTCATTAAAATAAACGAACACAACTCCTGTCCCCTCTCATTAACTCCACCAAACCTTCTACAAAGTCCTAGCGAAGTCAACTTAATGCCGCCAATGCCATCAGGCAGGAACCACGACGGTTATTCCTCTGTCTGGATACATGAGCCACTTTTGTAACTACGAGTAAAGTATCTGAAGGTAAAAAACATTTGAAGTCCAAATATTATTAAGGTAAATAATATTTGACTTCTATTTTAGGAGAGCGGTGCAATAGCCTTCGAACTCTTCGACCTAAAAAATAGAGTCTCATCTATTTTTACCCAACATGACCAATGCTCCAAGAATCTCCAAGCGGAATCCTGAACACTTAACCATATGTCTGAAATAGACATAAAATGCAAAAATAGACTTTGCGCCGAAAAGGTGCTGGGCCCACTTAGTGAGCGACTTCATTTCACTAAGCTCCATCATCTTGTTGCATTCTCACTTGGTCAGAACTAAGTACAGGTATTTATAGAGGTGGTTCAACTAGAACTACAAAACTGAGTACGACCTACTATAGTTTAAATATGAGAAGATCCCCCTTCAAATGCAATGTTTTCCATGATTATCGAAATTTACCTAAAACATATCAAAGGAACCAAAGAGGGCAATATTTCCCTAATTTGTCTAAACCGCTCTGAATTATAAGAAAAGTGGCATGGTAGAAGATGTGGGGTAGGCGATCACATTGAATGTGGAGTGATTGATGTGGCATGTGTATGAGTCAAGGAAAGAGGGATAAGAGGACTACCCTTTTCACTCTACATATGCGTACAAAGTGTATGGAGCATAGATTTAGATCCCGAGGATGCTAAAACTCCACCCTTCACATCATAATAAGCAAGGAGGTTACAAAAAAAAAAAACCTTAAGAGGAAAAAGGGAAGACTAAAGCCGACTCCCTAACTATAAAATTCTAGATAATAGAAAACAAAGATGATGTTTTGATAGCTTATCGAATCATAGGAATACACCACATGTCATCCATGAAGATGACTAATCTTCAATCACTTTAAGAAACAATTAATTACGGGGGAATAATTTTTAATAAGTGCTTGTAGTAGGAATTGATCATTAAGAGAGAAGCTAGAAAAGAGGGTTGGAAGCCATTACAACAATATTGAATATGTCACTTGTGAAAATTAAACCTTGATGGGAGATAATCCTTAATTTTAGACATCTCAATCATTAAATAACAATTCATAATATTTTTTTTGGTACAATATATATATATTATGTATTGCATCTAAATTAAACATATAAAATTAAGAAATTAAAGATAAAAATATTAACCATTAAAAAAACACCCTCCATATTTATGAATCTAAATTTAATAACTATTTAATATATCTCAATATTACGAGTTAAAAATAAAAGATTGAGAACAAAATAAAATAATGATACCCACAACATTGACATCGGTAAGAACAAGAGTCATCGATTCACTGGCAGGGAACGTTCGATTGCCAAATGGAATTGGGCGGAGACTATATATACATGTCTAAAATGGTCTGTAAAATTTTTCTAGGTCTAGATGAGTGTTAATAGCTAGGAGTCGAGATTTTTTTTCAATGCTGTGTAATAAAAACTTTTAGAGAACCAAAAGTTCTTTTGACGGGAAAATTAACGATCCAATTTGGATGCGAAGTTTTGTGTCAAAGTACAAAATGACCAAGATGGTCATTTATAAGTAATTAGTCATCATTTTTGTAATAAACGGGTTGTGTAAAATTGCATCGACGGTCTTATGAACGTGGTTCATCGACTCAGAGTCATCGGAGAGGATCTTGTCAAAATTGGTAGCGACCAAGATGGTCACATGAAACATTCTTGTTATGTGCGAATTCGATTCAACATGTTCGTCGTCAGCTTCGACATCAATATCGATGACTTCGATAATATTCGCCAATGGCACTACTCTTCATGAATTGAAGCCAAAAATGTCATCAAATGCGTCGTCATAGTGAGTTGTGTCGACCTATGACAATGAAATATTAAGAAGCATAGTCATGATGAGAATTTAGCACGTGTTAAATCCATGTAAAGCTAAGGATAAAAGAAAATCCTAAGTCTAAACATTGAGAGGAAATAAACTAAGTGTTAGTTCTGAGTGAAAATGTTAGTGATTAGTTTTAAAAGCATTGTTAAATACTAAATCCTAAAATGCCTAAAGAATAGTACAAAAAGGCTATTCCTATGTCTAAGTCTAATTTTAAACCTAAGGTTAAATCCTAAGGTGAAATGATGTAAAAGGAGCCTAATCCTAAAAAAACCTAAGACCTAGTGCTAAAGATCTAAAAAACCTATCCATGGTGATGAAATCACAAACATTAAAGTAAGTCAAGAAAACCCACTTTCGGACTTACATTGTAAATCTGTTTACAAATCAAATGTAACGCATTCTAAACTGCATCATTTGACCGCATCGGAGAAGATGTGTGGTGACATATGACCAAGTTTAAAAGCGCGAGGTAGTTAACGCCGATCCCAAGCGCAAATGATAACCTTCGGAGGTCTACAGCATCGAGCGAAACAGTGGCAACTATGGCGGATATGTCGATAGTAGCCGAGTGATGACATAACCGCGTTGGAGGTCTGGCCATGTGAGCGAGTTGAACGTGACATCAGCGTCGATTAACGTGTCATCTGTACGTAAGTGACCGCTAGAGATAAGGCTTATCACATGTCGACATTATCACTTCGGTGCAAACGACAACCATCCAGTTGTGCGTCGAAGAAGAAATTTGCCCTTCGAAAAGCTATCATATGCCAACCGTGGTTTTAGATTTTAATATAAAGTTTATTTTTTGGTTTTACGCATAAGAAATGGCGCTAGGGTTATTAATACCTTGTCTAAGGACTGAGTGTTATCTAGTAGGGATAGCAAAACCTACTCGTTACTCCATTTTATGATCTACTTTTGGCCTTGATGATGTGGAGAGGTCCATCATGATATGAGCTAAATCTAAAATAGGTTTTGAAATGATTATTCTCATCCATTCATTATCTAGTGGAATTTACATTAAACCTAATGAACCATTATCTTCAATGTATGAAGATAGAAATGTGGGAATGGATTGGTTCAATTTCTCTCATCCTATTTAAAAATACAAATATGTTTTGAAGAGGATAGAGGAGGTCTTGAAGAAGAATTAAAGAGAGTGTTTTGAGGGGCATTAAAGTACATTGTAGAGAGTTTTGTTTTGCGGTGTATGTGGAAAAGAGCTCCAATTCTTGCATACATTGATTTGAAGTTTGTTGTAGAACATCATTCCACTTCAAACATCAAACTCGGTTCATCTACTTGTGTGTGGAGGTCCAAACGCTGATTCACCGGTGTGATGTGCGGCCATCACAAAGCTTTCTTGGGCGGCGAAGGCCTACTCAAAGTAAAGAGACACTATTTGAAAAGCGCTTGTTCGGGAGGGTGCCTTCCACATTGTCGATGAGTATTTATTTAGCACTTATCGGTACGACAAATCAATGTAACTTAACTTCCACCTCTTGGATTTCTTAATACAATGGTTGCACACCTTTGAAGGGGACCGGAGACGTAGTCCGGGAGGGAACCAGAACCTAGTCATTAATTCTTGCGAGGTATATTTTTAGTGTTATGCACATGATGCTTAAATTTAGAACTTTAACATTAAAATTAATGTAAACAGCTATAAAAACACTTTCTTGTGTTAAGTAGTTTTGAATAACATACAAACAGCTGTTTTTAGTTGTTCTTCTGACATTCTCATTTTTGTCCAAGAGTTAGAAAGATCTTATCTTTATCCACTTTCTCTTATCTGCTACTTGTAATGTCTCGTGTGCGGAAATGAGGCCCCATCCGAGTGTTCGAGGTACGCATAATGAGGTGTTGCGCAAGGGCCCCCACCCTCGAAGGATGCCTCAGTGAGCCTTAAGGCCCCACCCTTAACACCACAGGATGTTACCCTCACTAACAGAATCGGTATTTTGGTGTAGTGGTTGGGCCTTGGTAGTAACCGAGTCGAGGTCTCGGGAAGTCGAGAGACTCGTGGAGCGTGGTGGACTATAATGTCTCGTGTGCGAGAGGGCATAACCCGTGTCGGGTTTGCGTAATGAGGGTGTTGCGCGAGGCCCCCACCCTTAGATGCTCGGTGAGCTTGTAAGACCCCACCTTAACACCACAGGATGTCGCCACCACTGAGACTGGTCTTTTGGTGTAGTGGTTGGGCCTTGAGCAATTGAGGGTGGGGGCATTGCGCGACACCCTTATTACGTGGACTGGGAACACGGTTGCGGGCCCTGCTGGGTACGAGGGACTGCACTGCGGTTCGCGGATCTGAGCCTTACTAATAATTTAGTCGGATCTAGCACATTCTGGTGTTCTCAATAAAAATTCATTCGGTAAAAACCATGAACATAGATGGGATTTGAAATACGACCTTTTATTTATATTATGTGAAAGAAACAAAGATACATACGCACCAAAATATTTGAGCCTTTGGGTGGCATGCTCGGCTACTCATTAAAATAGAAAACCAATGCGAAGCACAATCGTGGACACGAATGGATCACCTAGACAAATTCACCACGGGGTTTTGTCACAGGGATTAATGCTAGAGCTGACGGTCAAGTTCTCAACCCAAACACAATAAGATAGATAATACCATAATGATCCTAAATTCTAGCTTCTATCCCTTTTTAGGCTTGATGGACCTTATTTGTTATTTTCCTCGAAAACCAACAACAAATACCATCGGGCCAGGTAAACGGGAAAATACACGATAATACCATGGATTGATTCCGTCCACTTTGAACGCGGATCAAGAAAGGAATGTTGAAAATCCTCCCTCCCAAAGGTTTGCTTGTCCTTAAGCGATCCACTTCTATCCACAAAAGAAGCATTTGTACATTGATACTAGGATCCCATACAACTTGATGTATTGTTCCAACCCTCGATGTTGAATGGTCCTGAATGGATCATCGTGCACGGATCCCAAACAGCCCTTTGACCAATCACCCTTCCAATGGGGTTACTGAGTCCCAAACAGTCAACACAGCGATACTGCCCCCAGCTGGATTCTCCACCAGATCCCAATGTACCCTAGAATCCTGGGACTTGTGGGTTGTGGTGCCATTTCAACTCTCCATGTTCTTACACCAAATGGTCCAGTACAGCAATTTTCTCTTGGCTATGGGTATCCTCCAAATAATCAACCCATCAATAAAATACTGCTCATAATCTCTCGCGATCTATACTTGGGAAAGAATGAATATACGCAAATCTACTATGTTGATGTTGTTCGATGCTCGATTCATGTTGCTCTACTTGGTTATCAAACATGATGTATTTGGAAGAACTACCTTTACTCTTCTCAATGTATAAAGGTGGGTTTACAGTGTTACCAAGCCTTATCTATGTATTCTGTGAAGCTGACGCTATGGAACTCCAATTGCTACTCCTTCGCCGGCCTTGTGAGGGACTTGAGTTGTTCTCCAATACTAGACGACTCGGTCGATGATTTGACACATACCCACATGAGTTCATCAATTTTGTTCTCTTGTAAGAACGGTGTCTGGGACGCTCCGGACTCTTTTCTTCAACAACATAATATCTGTCTTGAAATGCATGATCCTTTCACGAAAAGTATTTCCTTTGAAATTCTGGTGCCTACCGCATGTCTTTGTGTTGGTACCATGGGATGCCCCATGACCACAACTTGACTTGAGCCTTTGACCAACTCTCTAGGAATGGTTCATTTTGCACAGTATGTTTGTTATGTTTCTCCTCATGATCATACTCATCATGTTGGTTCACTATGGGCTGAATCCTCACTCAAATCTCACAGTATCCTCCATACGGCAAACCAATATGTTCATTCCTTTCCTTTGTCGAACATAGATGCATTAGTGGACTTTTGTCTATACTTGATTTTTCCCTTATTCTTTATGGATATTCCCTTGGGGATCTATGAACTCGATTGTATAGGAGTCTACCTCATCTGCCATTGGGTATACTTTCCTCATGCACTTCCAAATGCTTGTCATCACGCAAGCCTCACTGAATAATGTCATGATGTTGCTCACCATCTTGAAGATCAATGAACCCAACTACAAAATATTCCCCATGATTTGAATTAATCTCCTCTTTTGCTGTCTTTATTTCCTTCTTCTTATCACACAGACGGGGAATGGTTAAGGGCCTAAGGTCCCACTTGCAAATAAAACATAGTCCTCTCCTCCTTAGTTCATTCTTATTGCAGTTTTTTTCTTTCTTTCTCCATCAATCCCCTTCTCAACTCCTTCCTATTCAACACCTTTACGAGCCATTTATGTTTTCTGACCAATTTCTTGACTAGATCATAGGAAGCTAGTGATACCTTTGGTTCCTTTATCTAAATGGTTAGCAATTTCGATCTTAGTGTCTTGCATATGTCATCATCTCCTTTTAAGAATAGAGACACAACTTGTTTGCATGCATGTTTTGACATGGTGCAGGTGGTGATGTAATGCGGTGTCAAAATTTTGGAACGATTGAAAGATCAACTCGTCACATTCCATATTCGACGCCGATGTGCTAAAGGTGAACTACGCAAGGTTTAAAAAATTATATGTTGCTTTTGATAAGTAGGTTACATGATGTTGTTCCTTCGAAGGTTCTACTATCGATTACGGTATGTACGTACGTACTTGAATCATTATTGGCAAGGCGATAATGGTGATGTTAGAGCTGTAGCCCCTCTTTGAGACAAGAAGTAATTGTGAACGACCTCTTCATTAGGATGTTTGTGAAGTACGGGTTGTATTAATGGAAGCATGGGGGGGGTTTGAAACCCAATTGAGTTTCTTCGTACAGTTGTCCCACAGACAAAAAATATGTCTAATTCCTCAGACGTGCTAGAGGTCTATGACTAATTTTGTTTGGCCAATTGATAGAGTGCAAAGAGCTGGCTCCTCTCTTTGTCCTTCCTTCACCTCCCACTTCGTTGCTTTTCTTGTCTCAAAATGACATGGACCCTTTTTGAGAATGGTCTCCTTTGACTATCATTTGAGGTCTATGGAAGCATATGGCTCCTTAAAGATCCATATATCTTCACTAGTTCATTAAAGATTTTAAGTTGTTTTCAAAAATTTCTTCAAGGCAGTCCCATTTTCAAACCTCTTGTAACACCACAATTATATCCTTATATCTACGTGTGCCCCTATATGACAAAGCTCCCCTCATAGGATTCCATCCAGTAGGGAGGAAAAGCCCAAATACATTCTCTCCTTGAATGTCCTCGTGGGCCCATCTTCTTGAATTAAGGGTGTTGGATGATTCGAGGATAAAATGCGAGAAGAGATTTATGTATCAAGTGGAACCCCACCATAATATCGTTGCAGTAATTTTACTTGATTATTAAGTAAGAGATTCAAGCCTTGCATGATACTGCTACAATTATACTTAATAAAATAATGGTAATGCAAACTTCTTAATATATATAAAGAAGACCATAATAAAATATTGTATCATAAAGCCATTAAAACACCCTCTCCATATATATGCATACCCCATTAAAATATCCATATCCATAATCATATATGGATACGATGTTTCATGTGATCTCAATTGATGTATCAGTATATCTGTTCGATTTTAAATCCTTCTCGTTAAGCCATAAATAACGAATTGATGGATATGGAAATTTTTATGCAAACATCAATTAAATTGGATGTGAATAAGCACGAAATTGATAGATAACTAAGATGGGGTGATTACCACGAATCACGAATACTAATCTTTCTTGGGACCCTCGAGTTGGCGGGATGCACGGCTTTGATACCTTGTAAGATCCCAAACCTTAATAATTTAGTTAGATCTAGCACATTCTAGTGTTCTCATTAAAAAGTCATTTAGTAAAAACCATGAACATGGTGAGGATGCGATACGACCTTTTATTTATATTATTAGCGAAAACAAAGATACATGCCTGAAAATATACGAGCCTTTGCGGGTGGCATGCTTGGATGTTCATTAAAAATGAAAACCATCTTTGACATAATCGTGGACCTGGATGGATCTGCTAGACAAATTCACCACGAGGTTTTCGTCTGGGATCAATGCTAGAGCTGAGTAGAGCCAAGCTCTCAACCCAAACAAAATAAGATAGTTAATACTAGAATGACCCTAAATACCTAGCTTCTGTCCCTTTTTGTAAACGATGGACCTTATTTTATTCTTTTCCTCAAAAACCAACAACAAATTCCATGGGCGGATACCATGGGAAAATACCACGGTAATAACATGGATTGATAGTCACTTTGACCAAGATCAAGAAAAGGAATATTACACTATTGGAGTTTTAAATATGATAAGAGACCCTTCAAATGCAATGTTTTCATGACTATGGAAATTTACTTGAAACATGTCAAAGGAACCAGAAGGAGCAATCTTTCCCTAACTGTCACAAACCTCTCTGGATTAGAAGAAAAAATTCAGCATGGTAGAAGATGTAGAGTGAGTGATGCAATGTTGAATTTGGAGTGATTGATGTGGCATGTGTATGTATGGAAAAAGGAAAGAAGGATAAGGGCTGCCCTTTGCACTCTACATATCATGCAAAGTGTATGGAACATAGATTTAGAACTAGAATGCACTAAAACTCTACCCTTCCATCATCATAGGCAAGGAGGTTACGAGAGAAAAGAAAAAAGAAAAAAACGGCAAGAGGACAAAAAAAAACCTTAATTGCATCTAAATTAAACATATAAAATGAAAAGAAATAAAAATAAAAATATTTATGAATCTAAATTTAATAATTATTTAATATCTATCTCAATCTTACATTAAACTAAAGGGTGAGAACAAATGATATCCTTTTGTTCATGGTACATTCTGTATTGCTTCATTCCATTCATTGTGCATTCCATTACGCAAATTGTACTTAGTCATTACAATGATTCATTGTGCATGCCACATAATATATATATTCATTTCAACACCATGACATAACAGGACAAATAACCATACAATTTAAAATAAGTGAAAGCTAATGTATTGCTTTTATCTTTGAAAGAACCATTACTTTGAACGTGGTATAAAAACCTTTTGAAGTTGGGTTCACATTCTCATCTTCCCACAACAAACTTTCCCACCAGTCGCTGGGGCTTTTGTCTTTCCCCTCCTTAGTTGTCCAGCACTTCTTCAACGTCTCTGTATGGGTATAAATACGGGTATGGATATGGCTGATAAATCAGTGCACTTAGATTTCATGACTTTTCCATTCCAATTGAAATCTTTGAAATATGGGCAGCCACTTATTTTCAAGACACGAAACTAGGTAATGTTCCTTCATCCCACTCTCTCCCCATGATGAGTAACCCCACACAGACTTTCTAACCTGAATACTCGTTGAGAACCAACTTCTCTAAGCTTAGATATCCACTAGGCCTTCCTGGACTCCCTGCCCTCAATGCTCTCAAATTATCATATGATCCAGTTTCATAAGCTTAAATTTGCTTAACTCAATGGATAGAGCTTCATATGTTGTGGCAGAATTTCAGCTGTACCATTTAAAGATGTTCAAACTTGCAATTGGGCAGACTTAACCCTCGGTACAGAATAGCACAAAACACTGTGTACCATGTTCTGCATGTCATGGGGAAAGATCCTCCATTATTTCCAGTATCTCATCATTTGGGTAGTACAGCAGTAAGTGCCTCATCTCCAACCAGGTTCCCATTGTGCCATCTTCCAATTCTCCAACTATACTGCGTGATGCCATGCTTTTATACATAGCTGCAACTCCGTCAGATTTGTAGGACCCTTCAAACTCCAAGGCTCGCTGGTGCTTCCATTTCCACTTAAACATGTGTATGGCTGGAGTCTGTTCAATGAAATAAGTTGAGAGATCTCACATGAGATCATCTGTAACGAAGAACATAGTTCTAAGTAAGATATTTGAGACTTTTCAGCTCCCAATCTGAGCCGGCAATGACTTTGCTTGACTACAGCATGAAAGATCCAGAAACTGCAGTTTGGGAAAGGCATATCTCTTTAGGCAAATCTTCAAATGGGGAGCCTCTTAATGAGACAAACTCCAAGGGTTCAGATGCCCCACTGACGTTGGAACTGAAGCTATTTTGGTGCAGCCGGACAGATTGAAAACCCTGAGAGATTAGGCTGAGAAGAAATTCCGATGGAAGCTTTTCCAAATATGTATTCCCTTCTAAGATAGGGCTCACTAGCTTTGGGCATCTGAAGTCTGTGAGCATCCCCAATAAAGGATATCCTTTTGCAATTCTGATGATCATTCTGGGCTTGTCGGAATTTTTGCAGATTCTGGGTTGTCATGAAGAAACAATTCTCCTCTTTCTGGGCTATATACATAGCCATTTGATAGATAACAGGGTGAATTCTTATGCTGGGAAAAACATCATGAAGATCTGTGCTTCTTCTCCTAAAGACATTGGTGCTCTCCTTAACAATCTGGAACAGCGCCGATCTACAAGAGTTTCAATGAATTGAGAGCCCAATGGCCATATCCATTAAATGTGTTCCCTGTTTGCTCTTCACCAAAACCTCCCAATCCACATTTGCACTAGCTTTAAGCGCGAATCAATTTCTTGATATTTAACTTCTAAAGCACAATATAAAAAACAATTCTTCACTTCTAAACTGGGCAAAGCATCGTAACTCTGTCGGAGCAGTGTATAGAGATCTGCATCAAGAGCACAGCTTGTAATCGCGGAACCCACAAACCCAGAGGCAGCTACCGCGTCTTCATTTAACGCCTCATCTTTATATAACCTTTTTGATGAAACAAAGTGCAGGGAAGTGAGCAATATAGACAATTCCCTTTGAAAGCGATGATAGAGCTGATCAAAAAATGCGTTCCATTCTCTTATTTCATTGGACTGTCTCCTGGATTGATTGCAGTACACAACACGGTCAAGACACCTTTGGCGCGGTCCCGAGCGATCCGTGGTAGCAGTTTGGCCTTTGCAAAGAGAATTTTGCAGCAGGTACAACCAAAGCTTCACCATCTCTGGGGGCGATTTCTGTTGATCTCGGAAGAGGCGGCAATATCTTGGAGAAGGATCTCCATGCGCCTCAAGTCAATTAGCAGAATCCGACGGTTATCACTCTCCTTAATAACATCAGTCATCAGCTGGAGAACTGGAGCGATTATGGCGTCGCCTGCTGCCCGGTGACCATTTGCCATGTCTTTCTTGTTATTCAGGAAAAGCAGCCTGAGAAAAAGAATGAGAGAGCGTCAGAGGTTGATTGGGCGTGGATAATGGTCGGACATTAAGCATAACAAAGCACTAATGTAGGATTACGGAGATCCTTTTCTTCAGAAGAGGAAAATCCTTTTCTTCAGAGGGAAAGTTTATGGGAATGTAGACGGCAAAGGAATTTTGGAAACCGAGCATAATGAATAGAATTGAAGAAAACGAAAAAGTTTGTGCTTAATTAATATAGGATTACGAGATCCTTTTCTTCAGAGAAGAAAGTTTATGCGAATGTAGACGACAGAAGGAATTTTGGAAATCGAGCATAATGAACAGAATGGAATAAAATATATATTAAAAAAAAAAAAAATTCTAAATCTTTTCATCAATTTTAAAATAAAAATAAAATATTTTTGAAATAAAAATTAATAATAAAATTAAATAAAAAATATGTTATGTATATTTAATTAGTTGTCGATATAATTTAATAGAATTTCATGTAAAAAAATTAGAAATAAAAAAGAAAATATATAGATATATATAACAAAATTGTTAAAAATAAAATATTTTTATCTGATAAAATAATAAATTTTGACATCTTAAAGGATCACTATAATGATTTATAGATTTTTAATTGTAATTTACTCAATTTTGTCATGCATAAGATTCTATAGAGATAATTCTTATAATAAAAAGAACTTAATCTTTGATGGAAATATAAAAATCAGCTTTCTAAATGAATTAAAAATTAATTTAGCTTCATTTATCTAGTATAGACAACATAGAAAACCTCTATCATAATTTTACTACAACTCTCTCATATTCTATTAACAAGTTCTCAATTGAAGAGTTTCAAATAATAGAAATAATGACCAACCCTTGGTATAATGATAAAGATTGTAAAAGTGCACCACGAGAAAATTAACGAAGTTATTGATCTCTTAAAATTGGCAAGATAAAAAGCAAAAAGCCCTTTAACTAAAAGGAAAAAAATGCGGTATATTCATAAAAAACAAGAAAATCTACATCTCTCTAAGGTAGCTCCTAAGAAATTTTGAGTCCATATTCTATTACGGCAAAATAATAATAAATTTATTTACATGACCGAATTCCTATCTTAAAAAGCTTTATGAATCTCCAAATACTGCATAGATAACTTTGAAACCCTACTCACCATGAAAAAGTTTTCTCATTAGAAGACATAGTTTTTTTTTTTGAGGTTGAGCGTGAGCAAATGGAAAAATGAATGACATTGAAGGTTACCAAGCATAAATCTTAAGAAATTGGAGGTCCTCCTCCTCATCCCTCACATCCACAAGCTTTTCAATCAAGTAATCAAGCAAGGGTTCCCTAAACCATGGACTAGGAGCTTCATTATTCCTATTTTTAAAGTGGGGATACAAATAACCCCTCTAATGATCGGAAAATTATGATTAGCCCTCTCTTGTGAGATTATATGGTATTATTTTGGAAAAAAAAAATGAGCATATGGCTTGAAAGTGAAGGTAAGTGGGCTTAAGGCCAAGCGGGTTTTAGAAGGCGACACTCAACAACGGACCCGCCTTATTACACTTAGGATCATTTTTGGAGGAATGTCGTAATGATAAATCCAATCTCTTTTGTTGCTTTGTGGACTTTAGAAAGGCTTTCAGTACAATACACAAAATAACCTTGGAATGAATTCGAAGGCTAAAAGGTTCCTGAGTTGATAGTTATAGCTATAAGGTTATACGAAATGTAATTGCCAATTTTAAGAGTAATGAGGGGTAGTTTGAAGATGTTAAGTGTAATATCGGAGTTAAACAAGGTTGCCCCACTCTCCCCTGCCTATTTGGCATTTACATCGATGAGCTAGAAAGTTTTTGAAGACGGAGTTGTGTTGGCACGATCTCTTGGTTGGAATAGTCATCATTCTTCTTCTCTATGCTAACCGTGTTGTTCTTACGCGGGGTGCCCATACGATCTTGATAAGAAACTTCTAAGACTTCTTAAGGATTTGCTCTACCATGGGTATGATTATTGCTGTGACAAAACAAAGTTATGATTATTAAATCCCAAGGACGCTTATGCTAATTTTGTGTGTGACAATAGCAACTTGGAGAAGTGTCTTCTTACGAGTACTAGGAATTGATATTAATCACAAGCTCAGCCGGAACTATAGCATTGAGAAAATGATTAGTGGAGGGTGAAATCTTATTTTGGTCTTGAAAATAATTGTAAAACAGGCTGTGATGTGGGATGTAGTCCCCTCTTTGAAACTTTAGTCACCTTTTGTTATCTTGTGTTGGATGTGAGATTTGGGGTTGCAGCAACATCTCTATTGAGCCCTAGAGAAAGTTTGAGAAAATCGAAAGTGTTTTATAACGTGTAACCTCAAAATTAAGCAATAACACCTATCCTATTCTCCTTATAGAAGTGGGTCTTATAGAAAATTTGAATAGCGAGATGACATTCATGAATTTTCACAATCACACACTATTTAACTTCATGCATAATACAGAATCTCTTCTACTGTTTCAGTCATCACATGAAATAAAATCAGTGCATGCATACATTAAAACCACAAACAATCACACATATGAACATAGTATTTAACAGGAAAGATTAGAAATTTTGGCTTCCCCAACTATACGCTATATTATATGTCATGGAGATCATGTAACAATCATGGTACAAAAAACTCCTCACAAGCTCTCATGCACACCCTCAATTCCCCCTGCTGTCAAGCTAGATCTGGCAAAACGCATGCTCAATCTTTTTCCACTTGATAGCACGACCTCTGTTGCGTAATCAATGTTATGGGACGGCTTCATTAAATAGATAAACCAAGCAGCAGGCCTAGCAATCCTCATGGGCTACTCCACCTATCTATGTGTTGCAAATAACAGTACAGCATAGTCACGACTAATAGTTAACTTGCTCTTTCACCTATCTCTTCCTTGGTCTCCTTTAGCTTGTCCACGTACCTTTGAGATTAGTGAGTACATTCTTTAGTTGATTAATGAGGTTTATAATTAGTGAATTAATTAATAATTAATTCATGCTACACTCTCACTAATTGTATCAATTAGTTATTTGTATACAATTAGCTCCATTATGTTTGGAATTAGATTCATGAATACAACTCCACTAAATTCCTCAATCCATCTCACCATTCTTGTCACATGAGTTCCTGGCCAAATATCCATGCAATAGCTCACTTAACCTCTGGGAATCGTAATTCCTTACCGCCGACAAAATTATACATCTGTGCACTTAGCGAAGTGCTCCAAGAGAATAAGATAATGTTTGGAAGTCTAAATATTATTAAGAGCTAATAATATTAAACATATCTATTTTTAGATTGGCAATCTAAAAATAGATTAGCCCAACTGTATACAAAAATAGAAGTCCATCTATTTTTTCCGACTTGACCAACCATCCACCAAATAGCATCCTACAACTCATGAACATGATCCATATGTCTAAAAATAGACATAGTCTAAAAAATGAGCCTCGCGCCAAATAGCACAACGGGCCCACTTAGTGAGTGACTCCTTTCCACTAAGCTCATCATCTTGTTGATCTCTAGCAGGTCTTTCCCCTATCAAGAGCCTTTAGCTATGACTAGGCTCTTGTTGTGCTATTACAAAATCAATAACATGAACCATGAACTTCCTAAGCTAGCTTTAAATTCCATTAAAACCACCTAGGCTTAAGCAGGTTGGTATAAAGATACTAGGGTATGGTTAAACCATTGGGAGATCGACGCAAATGTTGCATTGCAAAATAGTAATAACATTAAAAATATTGTTACTTCTAAGTTTAAAGAAGAAATGTGGTGTGAGAAAGATTTGAGGCTAAAAGAAAAATTAAGATATTATAAGGAGGTCATCAACCCTACTCTAGAAGATCAAACGTATCTCTCAATTTTAACTAGCTCAAAAGAAAAAATTAATATAGCCAAGATAAGAACGGACTCTCATGAGCTCCACATAGTGAAACGAGTCGTTGGGCAATGCAAAACACCATGGGTGGAAAGGATACGTCTTCTACGTGAGAATATGAACATTGAAGATGGCCACTTCCATTTGGGAGGTGCCTTGGGTACACCACATGGGATCTCAATTCTAGCAATCTTTGTTGCAATACGAAGCCTTCTAGCCTTTTAACATGTCGGAAATTATAAACAGGCACAAGACGCTTCTCTCCAAGCTCTTTGAGCATGGGAGTACGATTTTAAAACAAACTAAATAATTTGTTTCGTTTCTTTGGAATCGATAGACTAGAGTTTGGTGTCGGTGGATATAGCCATCATGTCCATCTTCAGTTATAAATAAAATATTTTAATATGAATTAATATTGAATATAGTTTAAACAATAAAAAATTACAATTTTTTTTCATTTGTCTAAATTTAAATCAACTCACATATTAAAAGAAAAAACTCAATTCACCTAATAACAAAACTTGTAAATTATGACTTACAATTTAAATATAAATTTAGTTAAATCCACATACCCTCATTTGTTGCATGGTAGTGTAATGATTTTGAATCCACTAGTCTAAAGATATCACGATTCTCGAATATGATTTTTGCTTTTATTTGTCTCGAAGAGAGGAGTAACATAGTTCGCCATATGCTTTTGCTTTCGAGGAAGGCGCTAAAAAGCATTAAAATAAAGATTTTTTGAAAAATATATTCATAAATATAGATGGTAAATATAAAAGTTGTAAAAAAATAACTATATAATAGAATTATAAGAAAAAAAAATATATATATATATATATATAAAATAAGTATTAGAAAAAAAATAACCCAAAAATACATATTTATATAATTGAGTTATTGGTATAAATTGTCCTCTCAAACAATAATAAGATATTCATACTAACCATTTTTCACTTTTAAATTTACTAAAATACAAACCCATAATCAAGTTTTTGTACCTTTATAACCTTTATTAAATAATATTTCATTTACGTTTTTGTTGTTAGTACACATTGTCTAAAGTGCTATAGCGCTCTAATTAACAACAAAAATATTATCAAAACTTACAAATTACAACTTAACTATAAGTTTGTAAGTCCCATTATCCTCACTTGTGAACGTTTGCAATGATTTTTAAATCCCACTAAAGGCAAAGTATCATTAATATACGTTTGCTTTTATGCGTCGCGAAGGTAAAAGAAATGTAGGCCATATACTTTTTTTGTAAAAATAGTTTTAATTTGTATTACTATTTTATTTTAATTTTTAATTAATATAGTAATAATAAATATTTGGAAAAAATATAATTACAAAAAATATATTAATAAATATATATAATTGAATTGTAAATAATAATAATAATATTGTATTTATAAATAAAATAAAATAAATAAATATAAATATATAAAAATATTAAGAATAAAATATATATTTAAAAAAAATTACAATAGTGTACTCACGAACATTGAACATAACGTAGGAAATCAAAGTAGATGAATGTAATGGAAGAAAATGAAAGATTCTTAAAAATAATGATTAAATATATTAATTAAGATAAAATAATTTTAGCAATATTATAGGTTAAGTTGAAAAGAAAGAAAAGAAAGTAATAAGAATAAATGTAAATGGTGTATTGTAGAAAAAAAGAGTTAAAAATAATTTATATCATTAATTAATTAAAAATTATAATTTTACTAAAAAAATTATTATAAAGGAATATATATATCTATATATATATATATATATATAAACAAAAAAAATTAAATCATCTGAATCAATATAAATTTAAAATTGATTCAAATTTGAAATACATTCCGAAGTATTTGATGCATAATACTAAAACAAAACTAATTCATAAAATAACAATTTGGGTGGTTATTGCAATACAACCATCACAATACTAAAAAAGTAAAACTAGTTCCTTAAAATGACAATTTGGGTGGTTATTGCAATACAACCATCACAATACTAAAGCAAAAGCTAGTTCATAAAATGATAATCTCGTTAGTTGTTACAACCACAACCATCGTAACTTGAGATATTTAAATCAACTCATCTCCTCTCCACAAAGAGAGCTCTGACTTAAACCAAAATTGCTTCAAAAAAATAAAATAAAAAATTATATTAAAAATATGTTCAAGTGTCAGTGAAATTACATTTCAAGGTAGAGCGAGGGGATGTGATGTTAATCCATAAATTATATTGTACCTTCCTATCAATTGTGCAATGCATTGAATTCTCCTAAGTTAATTGTGGCAATTCTTGATTCACCTTCCTTACAATATCAGGGTTTTTCGAAAAACTTGGCACGCACACGATAACATATGAGAGTGTAGGGATTATTTTGTTGCGTGTTTTTCTTTTTTTTGTTGGTTTGACCCAAAAAGGGATTCACATCTTATATCTCATGCTTTACATGGTCTTCGTAACATGACGATTGCTAATTGAGCCTCCTAGTGGGCTTATTCATGGTTTTATATCTAAAATATAAATTACTTAAGGGATACTATAATAGGAGTATGTTGGCTTCAAAATGTCTTTTTTTGCACTAGAGAACACTTTAGGAACCAATATTGGCTGATATATACCTCTTTAAGTTTTGGTTCTCAAAGAAAGATTTATAGCATTATTCCATGTTAGGCTTATCCCATAATTGCGATAGATTTAACTATATTTTGATGTGATCCATTACTTCTTCCTAGTGAACGAAAAATGTAAAAATATATGGGTACATTATCCTCTACTTTGCAATAGATATAAAAACACCCAATGCCTTCATAGTTTTAGCCGCATTTTATCCCTTGTAAGCACCCTATTCTTGAAAATATGTAGAATGAGAAGAGTTTCTTTAATGGGTTTAGGAATTTCCATAGAAACTCACTTGGAACCATTGTTCATGCTAAATCAAGAACCATTAATGAATCATATCCTAATTTAGCAATTATTATTTGTCTTCAGAGTTATATGCCCAAACAATTCTCCCATTTATGTCTTGTAGCCTTACACACTTTCTTGAGTTCATAATTGTACATAAACCAATGATGGTGCTAATAGTCTTCCAATATAAGAACACGCTAAAATCCATCCTTCTTCCCAAAATGTATCACTTCTATACGATTTCTAGCCTTGTTGAGGGTATAAATACACCTCTCTTGTAATGGAAGTTTTATATTATTGGAAAAGAAAACATTTTGTCTCCAACTTTCTATTGCACATATCTCAATATACCTTTCATATAAATAATTTCCAAGCTAGGCATTTCCCCACAATTGAAGCATCTTACATTGGGTACTTTCAGTTTTCCAGAATATATTGAATTGGATTTGGACTATTTCTTATCCAATCCAATATCGACTTAGGAACAATATATTTGAAAATAGTATGCACCTCCATAAGTTGTCAAAGTTATAATAACCCAAAAATATTTTACCTTCATAGCTCTTATAAAATGGATTATATTCTTTAGCTATCTTCTCTAAGATTTTGGGATTGGCTGTGAACACCTTTAATAAGGTGTGATCCCATTTATTCAAAGTTTACTTTCCCACTAGTAGTTGAAATATATTTTATGTATTTTTGTTTAATATTCTTTGTGGGATCAACACCAACATGTGACAATAAACCAACATTTCCCTTGAGAACCAACTTAATGAGTATAAATCAAACCCCATTTTAAAGAAATCCATCAATGACACCAAAAGTTGACCCAATTGTCAAACATTTTCAATATGTGATGGATATTTATTAGGATTAATGGAAAAACAAAAGCACTTGAACCCTTGCTCCAATTCATGTGTAAGGAAACCAACTATCTTGTTCAATTTCCAAAAAATCACCATCTCCATCAATGGAAAATATATCACAAACTTATGTGGTTGATTTCCATCTAGTGGTGCCAAAGAATGTATGGACGTTCTCATAGCACCAATCCTTCTTATTCATTACGAGTAAAAAAATGGGTATATTTTGAACAAAGATTAAATGTGTTAAATGAATGTCCCTATCGATTAAAACACCCTAGATTTGATTTTAAATTCATGTTTCTAATATTACACCACTAAGTTCTTCATTAATGAGTGAAAATAGGTATAGCGATATGGGGAATCTCTGTGAGATCCTTTTTAGAAGCCTTGGAAAAATTTGGAACTTGCATTGTTTATTAAAACAACAAAAGAATACATCACATAGCCCATGATACAATCAATAGCCGATAAACCAAATCCCACCCACAAAAAAACAAGCCTTAAATAAGTCTAATATATTGATGGCATGTGCTTTTGAAAAGTTAATTGAACACCATTATAGTCCTCTAGTTTTTTTCCAATGGTGTGGATGCATTCTTACATAAAAAGGGTATCTTGGATTAAATAGCCCAAATTATGTCGATGGAAATCACAGTAAGTAATGCCTTTGGCCTCATAGCAATAACCTTGGAAATTATTTTAATAATTTGTTTTAAGTATTGGTCTAAATTCATTAAATATATTGAGAAATAAAAATTCAATGAGAATAATAAAATCAAATTCTTCTCTTATAAGACTGAGCTCTCTGAAAAACTTGTTGATAAAATCAAAATCAAAATTTAAAATTTAAAATTTGTCAAAATTTGTCAAAATTTGTCAAAATTTGTCGGCAAAATTTGCCGGCAAAATTTGCCGGCAAAATTTGCCGGCAAAATTGCCGGCAAAATTGCCGGCAAAATTGCCGGCAAAATTGCCGGCAAAATTGCCGGCAAAATTGCCGGCAAAATTTGCCGGCAAAATTTGTCAAAATAAAACTCAACCTTCGTTCAATTTATGGCGTGGGTGTTTAACC
>CM076584.1:695000601-695040325 GCA_034641835.2 Pinus albicaulis
TCCATTGTTCTGGCCTGTACATCATATCCTTCGGTGTAGTGGGCGCAGTATCGTAGGCGTTTAAGCGCGACTTATGGCATTGAATGAAAGATCATTTCATTGCTAATTTCCATCGACAGGATGAACTGGAATGAACGCCCAGCATGATCAACATATTTGAAAAAATATTTGTGGATAGTGAATTGGTCCTATTCTATGACATCGAGTTTGTAGGCTGCAAAGACATTTTAAAAGCTCAACGGCTGGGTCTATATGGTAAAAATAATTGATGGAGAAATTTGACCGACTAGCTACTGCGATAACGATGATATAGTACGAGATATATCAATGGCAATAAACTCAAATATGTTAGATAAAATGACTATATGGTTGAGTAGCTATGGGGTGGAATACGCACAAGGAAAGGCTATTACGAGCGGGCGTAGTACGCGCGAGGATCGATCGCATGTTTGGAGGCCGGGGAGGTGCGTTGGGGTGCGGGGGGTGTGTTCGAGCACGAGTGTGATGGGGCTAGGGGTGTGTTGGGGTGCGGTATGTACATTGGGAGCGTGAGGGTGCGTTTGGTGCACGGTGCGAAAACTGGCCATTGAATAGTAAGTCTAGGTAAAAAGAAAATTTTACCGTTGAAAAGGAGTACGAAGCTGATGACGATTAATAAGGGTGATTTACGAATATTTTTACTATTTAACGATGGTAAGTTCCTAATAAGTTTCACGGCCATTGGTTGATCTTCGAAGGGCTATAAAAGTAGAAGAATGGCTAGGAAAGAGGGTTTTGTGTATCTTGAGTAGTTTGTGTTTGCACAAAATCGGTACGACTATGCACCTTGTTCATGTACGAGTGTGCTTCCCCCTCGGATAGTAGCCACCACGAGTTCATTTTAGGACGAGAATAGCGCATCTAATCTGAAAATCTTCACGTCCGGCGACCTCGATAGAGAGAATGCGAGAGTGTTGGAAGTTGACCACGAAGTGGAGAGGTTATGTTCTGGCTTGAGAGGAAGCGAGAAGGCGAAGAAAGAGGTGCGAGGTCGGGGAAACACCAAAATGGGCTAGGGTGAAGCCACACGCCTTTCCTCGAAATGTGAATTCCCCGCGAGCGGTGCCACACAGAGCATGCTCACCTAACCGTGAAGATACCCTGTCCCTCAAGAAAAGGCCTAGATTCTTGAACCGATCGATTTAGCTCTTGCCCTATGTTTGGCCTCGACGAACCCTTGACATTCACTAAGAATCTACGTGCTTTGTACCTATCTGCAAGTTCATTGACTACGGTGAGGTCCCCATCATCGGAGAACCCTTTGGCAAACTTCATGAGAGTGAGTTGGCGGCCACTGCAGCCAATTTGAGCGTTTCTGGGAGTGTGCCAGGAACTCTGTCTCGAAGGGGTCTTGGAAGATGAAGGAATAAAAATAGTCCCCATGCTTTGGGTGCATGGATTAGGCCAAGTTCCGGGCTCTTAAACCTGGCCGAGATGCACTCTGGTAAAGCACTACGATATCACATACGCTTGTGCGTGAGTTTCTTGCCCGGTCATGATGGCGACTTGTGGATCCGGGATCGAATCTCATTGATGTCGTGCTTATTCACCACATATTACCGGTGTCCCCGTGGAAGGGCTAGAACCTATGCTACGCATCGGCCAAAATGGTGCGCGGGGATTACCTTGTGGACGGAACACTCGGTTCATGATCGACACCATCGGCGACCCGGTACGCGATTGGGTACCTTGTTGGCGGTATGCAAGATAGTGTGAAAATTCTAGGTTGCCACTATCTCTACGTATGTGATTCAATTGGTAGGCGCGATGTGAAAAATTCTGCTTCAATTGGTCCTAGTACCCATGCAACAGAATTTTTTGACGAATGTCCGCGAACCCCGAGGATCGAGGACAAGCATTCTACTCTCTGAATCTTTGCTTCTCATTACGTTGGTCACATGACACAGTGACTTAGTCCTCCCAGAGCTCACCCTAGATATATGCGGGGGAACAATACATAAATTTTTGGGACTCGAAAGGATGCACAACATATTGAGGACAAGCAAGTCTTTTGGGTCCTGTTCAAAGCGGGTTCCACAACAACAATCAACTCCGGCCCGCACTTGTTTCTTGACTATTTGTGTTAAATACAAAAAGCATCACGAAAAGGTTTTCAAGTTACCACGCCGCAACTTGCTCTGAGATCGAGCCGCAAGGATCCATATTGGGTTTCACTCCCATACATGGTTCTTGATGAAGACATTGAGCGCTAATTGTGACTTGGCCTCCACGGAAGCTTGGCTTCAAATCGGTACAAAGGACAACGCCGGGATGAGCACCACGAAGGTCACAGCACTATCATGACCAAAGAAACCGAAGCACGGAGTTAGTGCGGGAAGGAAGCGCGATCCGAGTTGAAGGTTCACGGCGAGGGCAAGAGTAATGGGAAAGACATGGGCCCGGCATCATATAAGGATTCGCAACAAGATCTGAGTACGGTTTGGATGCGGGAGGTTACATTGCGCCTCGAGGCCTGGTAGACTAGTGACCTAACAAGGTCCACGAAAGAATGACAAGCGCAACGATCCAAAACGTGACACGGAGTTACGGCGGTAGAAGAGGATATAGAAGATCGTAGATGTGGTCACCTTGGATATAGAAGAAAAGCAAAGAGCCATAGTAAATACACTCCAAACTAAGCTCCGAGCTGCGACTCCAAAGGCCGAGTGCCTTGCAAACCATTGTGATTCGGAAAGAGTCGAACCGATCCCACATGAAACGTTGCACATTAATTAGTACGTAGGACAATTGCCTGCGCCCTCTCTTAGGCGCAGCCACTCATACGAGTCCACTGACTTGGGAGCGCCGTCTGAGCCTGCATAGAGTACGGAGTTGGATCTCGCCGCTTATCACATGAACCATTGTGAATCCTTCACGCGCCCCTGTTCACCGAATTCGACGCAAGGGCCATCGAGTGCGGCGGCGGCTACGATTTGGCGGGCGGTCGAAGAAAAAACACCCAGCTTTAAAGTATGTTGAGCATGGTGCGTGTGCCCGCTATGGCTGGCATTAGCCGAACGAGAGTTGAAACATCTCATTAGTGGTCTTTCGCGGATGTCCATAGGAATATCTCGGTGCCTTTTAGGTTAAGATTGAGGGGTGGGTCGTGGCGCTAAAGGCCTCGGGGCGGGGTCGAGGGCGGTCGAGGTGGAGATGGAACGGTAGATTTCGGCCTTACGAGCCAGGGTTACAACCAAAAATGCCACGAGATAAAGGACGGCGGGCGTGCTGGTTACGAAGGCCACTAATGTCATTGCGGTCAAATTGCTCGGTGCCAAAGCTGACCAGAAGCAGCTATGCAACTATGGACCAAAGGTGTAGCACAACCCTCTCTTGCTGAAATCAACCAAGAATGCACTAGAAAAGAAGAAGAGGTTTGACCAAATGGAGGCTACAACGACTACTACGGTCCGCTACGACGGTGCTTCCGTGCCCGACGTACGATCGAGGATGACATGGAAGCTCTTTGGCAAAGGAAAGACTTTTAGTGATCCTCAAAGGTGGGCCCCAGCAAGGCCCTTGGGTTTGTCTTGGGATGCTCAACATCACGATCGACAAGCTGAACGAGACGTTGGAAAACGTCATTGATGCTACGAAGCCCAACACATAAGTTAGTGGAGATAACAACCTAAATATTTACGTACAGAAGTGAAGAGTGCGCACGATGGTGGGATGCAATCGAGCGACTATAAGGAGAAGATGGAAAACCCATGGCCGTAGTGACTCGGGATGAGGTCACAAGGTGTGTTGAGGGCTTTGTTGGAATGAGGCTCCCTAAGCTGCGAATTTGTATATTTTTGTATTAATTAATGCAACACGGGGGTTTGGGGTGTGTGGCTTGAACGCATTGTAATGGGTCAAAGGGTAGACCTAAGTCAACAAACCATGGTTGCGGACCAAAAGACATAGCGTAGGCTATATTGATATAAGTAGATGAATAGTTTGAGTCTAGAGGTAGCGAGTCGGAAGTGATGCTACGTGCGGCTGTTAGATCTATTTTGGGTTGTTTTGGGTAAGGAATCACCTTGCGCTTGTGTGCATGGAGATCCTCGGTCCTCTGTGTGCGGACCGACGCTGGGCTGTGTCTGTGAGAAATTTCCTTTTAGTTGTAAGTAGATACGAACGTTAATGAATGAGAAGTATTGTTAAAGTATCTTCGTGATTTATACGGATGCGATGATGTTTCTTCTTTGAAGCATATACGCAATGGTTATTTTAACTTCAAATGTGTACGTGTTTGCATAAGTATATCGTGACCTGAGCGCAATTGTAATTGCTGCGCGATGGTATTTGGGTAATGAGCATGGATGTAGAAAATGCGATTAGATTGAATGAGCTGTGTTATGGTTATATGCGAGTATAATGATAAAAAGGCCGCGAATAGACTCGTGCCGGGTAAACCTAGCAAGTTATAATATCGATACGCCTCACATTACCCTGCTCTCCCCGGGGTGTGGGCTTGGTTCCAACACCACTCCCTCTTTGCTCGGGTGAGACCTTGGCACAACAAGTAGATGTAAATTTGCGAGGAAAGGAGCTGATAGTACCTGGGGGTGTTTGTTGGCAACTTTAACCTCAGGAACACAGGTCGGGACCCCTCATGCCAAAAAAGCTTGGTACATAGTTTACAATACGGACTAAGATCTTAATATAGAAAGTACTAAAAAAAATTGTTTGATGAAAGGATAATATGTATCATAGTGGGTGGGTACATGGTTCCCTAGCATTGTAATAGAAAAGACAGGATGAATCACCAAATAGTGTCTCGTGTCAAAGACCAATTGATAATATTATGATTTCGGTCGAGACATAATTTTATAGAAATTGTAAGACCACTATCATTAGAGATACGAAAATTATTTCCTCAAGATGAATTTTTGGAGGCCATTTGTGTGGTATATACTCAATATTGGAACAATTTTCAATGTCCAAGAACTTTAAAAGTTGGTTTTCAAAAGAATTAAACTTTTTATTAGACCACTTTTCAAGAATGTCTTTATACATGGGCTTGATTAAAGGTTTATTAGATTCATCAAAATTATATCATGAGGAGTGGATGCTTTTCTAAAACAATGTGGAAGCAATATCCTATTTGGAGAATCCTAATGAAAATGGTGCTATAACAAGATTATGGACTACTTTAAGTGTTATTGATTACCTACAGAAAACATATTAGAATATTTCAAATTAGCATATTTGTGTCAAACCATGATTTTGGGATCAATGGAGAATGAGAGAATGTTTAGTGCATTGTCATTCTTGAATTCAAAGTTGAGGAACAAACTTGATTAAAATATGGATACATATTTGAATTATATGTAATAAGGTATTAAATTAACAATTTTCCATATGAAAGACCACTAGATCTCTTGTGATCAAATTGTGATAGAAGGAAAATAATATACAAAATTTCTCTAATGAACTTGATACGAAATTTAATGTTTTGGAGGCTCATAATGAGAGTTCATTTGGAAAATATCATGTTCGCAATGTACAAAATTAGGACCAAGATGAGAATTGGGGGGGATTGATATACCCTAAGACATAATATAATTTTTACATATGTGAGGGACTCTTATTTTGGTATACATGTTCAATTGATCATGAAAGATTACTATATATCAATTTAAGGTAAAATAAAGTTCTGTTTTCATTTTCATTATAACCAGCTACGTTTCTTTGATGCATGTTATTTTAAGATTTATGTTCATATTTAGTATTTACATTTGTATGTTTCTTATCATGACATGAAATGAAGATGGTTGGATGAGGTTAGGACCTATTTAATTTCACATAGATAGTGTACGACCTGTATTCTAAGTGATAAATAACTAATTTAACAAGACCTTACAAAGCATCAATGGGATCAGTCAGAAATACATGAAACTACCTTGATGTGCTCTAAGATGCCTTGGAAAATTTTAATGGTTTATATGTTTCTTATGTTTGGGTCATTTTATTTTGAGTTTTTGAGTTTTGTTTTGGTCAAATATTATGTTAGTCCCTTGAATTATTTTAGTTCTACTTCATGTATATTTGTGAATCTAGTTTTATAATTATTATTTTTCTTTATATATTTGGTGTTTCGAAAGAAATTTCACATTATTCCTTTCACTTTGTAGCATGACTTTAGCATCTTCACGTTTAGAATCTAGTAGATTACTATGCTTATTTTTATATTTTCTTAGAAAAAAATTATTGATATTTGGAAAGGGAAATGAGCCATGGGTAGCTAAAGTGAAAAATGGTTTTATGTACTAGGTTTCTACGCATTCATAGTAGCATACCTATGGCATGATATACGATATTATTTTTTGTGATACATTGGTCATATATCATCCATGCTTTCAAATCTTTCGGGTACCATGTTTTTGGGTCCCATGTCATTAAGACCATTAAGGGATGAGATAACATGATTTAGTATAACTCATGCCCGAATCTAATTTTTTACCTATTGATGTCGTCTTTTTTTACCACTTCTTATCACCCAGTACACCATAACATAAGCCAACTGCCAGAAGACAACGTTTCTCATCTTCCCTTTTACATAAATTCTCTATGGATCTCTAATATACTTTCCCCAAAGCAACATCCCTTCTTCTGGGTCTCTCCCACCATACCACTAATAACACCAATAGACACGCTAGCTGTTGCCACATACATAAATCTCTCTAGTCTCGATTATTGGTGTATGTCACACTCGAGCAATATAGTCTTGTAGGTTCATTTTTTTGTCATGTGTCTTTATTTTTTGTTTTTTTGTTTTTTTTTCTATCTTTAAACTTAACACCATATTGTATTTTCAACATTTGTAAGTAGTGAGAAATGGTTAATTTGACACAACACTAGCAACTCAAGTGTCGGCATAATTATTGATTACAAGAATGTGGCATTCAATATAGCCGATTATTGAATTTTCTTTGTTGCATGAAGGTTGTGATTGAGCTGGCATTGAATTGATGCATATCTACCTATATTCATATTTAGTATTTAGTGTCTTACATGATCATGCTATATTTTTCAAAAGTTAAATTTTTCCGGGGATATATTTTGTTAGGCTATGAAAAGCTGATTGTATGAGGGGTCTAAGTAGCTGGAGGTGTTAAGAGTTATAAAGGGTGTGCTTTTATATTGGGGAAGTTAAGTTTGATATGTGGTAGGAAATGAAAGTACGTATTTGATGAAGTGAGACCTATTTCTTTTCAGAAGATAATGTCCTAGTATCAAATGATAAATAACTAATTTAAGGAGCCCAACACTGGTAATAATGGGATTATTCAAGTACATGAAATTGCATTTATTTCTAGCTTTGATATCTCGAAATATTTTAGTGGTTTGTTTTTAATTGATTATTACTTGTATTAGAGGGATTTTTCGAGTTTGAAATTTTTGGTTTGTTTTGGTCATATATTTTGTTAGTCCCTTGAATGCTTATAGTTCTCATTTCATGCATGATCCATAGATCTAGTTTTATTATTATAATTATTATTGTTTTCTTTATATATATTTTAGCGAGTTTGAGGAAAGACATTTTATGTCCTTTCACTTTGTGGCATGATTTCAAAATCTTCACCTTTAGAATATAGTAAAATATTATTCTTGTTTTATATTTTTTGGAAAATAATTATTGATATTTGGAAAGGGAAATAGCCACAGCTTAGCTAAGCGAAGACAAAAATGGTCAATGTACTAGAGTTCCTGTGCATTGATCGTAGGATAACTATTTTCATGAAGACGAAGCATTCCCTTTTATAAAATTACACTTTTGATGCAAAGGATAAAAGAAAATATGTTTTTTCCTTTGAAGGTGATTTTTTTCCTTCTTACATAATTTTCTATGACTAGTATCATATGCCTTTTAGAATTCATGGGTAAGAAGAGTAATACAGCATGCGGTTATTGAATCACATGATTAAAAACTATGTTCCCATATTTCAATATTCACCAACATGCAACAAGGGTACCAATATCGTGGAAAAGAACTTCAGTTCTCAAGATCCCTTAATACAGGTTTGAAACATTCCTCTAGGTAATTCAAACTCTTCTTCAAGTACAAATAAAAGTTTGTGGGTCATAAGAAGTGCGGTTCTTATGAAATGTTGTATATGTGTAAGAAATGCATGTTCCGCAGTCGTAAATGCGCGACCATTGACTTGACAATGTGGAAGAAAACGTAATCATGAAAGGCCAAGCTTCCTCGGATTGTAAGTAGATGATGATTCCTCTCCTGCCAACGTTAACTACATATACATATGAAAACACATAATAATACTAATAATAGAAATTTTTTCCTAGATGATGATTCCTCTCCAACAACATTAGCTACCTATTCAAATGAGAAGAGGATAATAATACTAATAATGAGGGTATACTGGTAAGGTGTAAGTACTCCCAAAATTTAATTCTAACATGATAAATAATAAATAAGCTAATCATGGATTTCCATCTCTATGATATGTAGCATGAAATCCATTTGGTGGTAATTATACTCCATATGATAGTGTGATAAAGCCAACACTTGTGCACAATAGTAATACGTCTTGATGGTATAATAAGGGATGTGATTAGAAGGAAGTTATGTTGAAGCTATGATAGAGTTATTTTGAAGCCATTGTTGAACTTTACGAGAACAGCAAGGAGAAACTAACCTAGCAAGTCAATCTATTGTAGCAAACAAAACCCTCAATTTTCTTCTTAAAATAATAATAATGGGGACCCCTTTAGTTTTTTCTTATTTCTCTAAATCAGTTTAATTTTAATTAATAATAAGACTCAAGGTAAATTAAATATAACAATATTGAAATATTTTAAAAGGAAACCAAAGTAATGAATTCTTGTTATATTTTTAGTATCATAACAGACTATATCAAGACCTTTTAATTAAAAGTTGTGGGATTTTTCTTTCTGATACACCGATTCACAATGTTCTAAGATAGTTCACTCTGAGTTAGATTCCCAACAGTGTTATTTTTATCCGGAGCTTTACACAGCTGAAAACGTTTATTAAAAAAAATTAAAAAAAATATAACACAAAACGATCCTTCTGAGATACTTTTATATAGTGAGACTTATATATCTCAGAGCTTCACATCGAAATTTCTCACCTCAAAGTGTCGTGTCTCTAAACATTTGTATCTCAGAATAATCTTATATCGTAATTGTATCTGAAATTGCCACCAAGTATCTCCATTCTAAGATCTGATGTTTCGATCTTCATAAGTAGTTCATTATATTTTCACTTAAATGATTTAACGTGATAATAATTGATATTGAATGAACACAAGTATTACATTAATTAAGCATTGGTTTTCTCAATTGATTTAAAAAAACAAATTTCTTATTCTATTGTTTTCATTTTTATGCTGTTGTGAGAGTTCTTCGTAAATAGTTTTTCTACAGAAATATTTATATTTTTCTTTTACAAGTAAACTTAGACTCCCGATATTTCTAGAAGAAATGAAGAAAGAGGGTAAAGCTAAGAAGAAGAGCTCCACAAGAGAAATCCATGGGTCCATTTTTTTTGAAGATGTGGATAGAAGAAATACGAGGAGGCAGGCATGTTTTCGAGATATTGTGTGCCCATAGATGTTGGGCTTTCCTTAGGAAAGAAATTTATCAATATTTTGAAGATGAAGGGCCTAAGGTCATACAAAATCACAACCAACGAAAAATCATACATCTTTCGAGAGAAACACTCCAAAGGGACACATCGAACTCCTTTCTTCATAGAATTGTGGTGAGCCCACGATTATTGCCTTACACGTACATGGTTAAGCTAGGTAGTCGAAAATATGGATATTTACGAGAGACACATTTAGACCAAGAAGGGAAAATATTTGGTTATTTTGTCGATAAGGATTTGAAACACATGTATCATCTTCCAAATACTACGTTATATATATATAATAAGGAGTATGTCAAGGCCTTTATAAAGGAGCATGGGAACTGTCGAGAACAAATCGGATAATGGAGAAGAAATAAACAAGCGCAAGCGGAGGAATGCGGTAAGTATTCACTCGATTCCATCTTACTACTCCTTTTCCCACGTTGCATCAATGATGCATCATTTGCATGATCAACCTAATGTGTCAAAGTTCCTGAACACCTAGGCACCTTTAATCAATGGTGCGTGAAAAGGTTTTATATTTGATTGAGCCCTTTATTCTGCGAGATAATTTATCCACACATGTCTACAACTTTCATTCTCGGTATTTACTGAAGATAATTCTCCCCCTTTCTACATGTCCACGTATATTATGGATGAATTATGTTTTTCAATGGATTTTGTTGCTATGGGTTGGAAATGGATCGTTAGGATCCAAAAGCCTATTCAAATCTAATCCAAATAACACAGGCTGTTTCTATCATATTTGTCCTGATAATGATTACGTGTAAACCATTTGTGAGTCTAAATACATCTCGGATGTTGCAAGAAGCTATGGATAGCCTTCGAAAGGTTGTAAATTGGTTTGGTGAATATTTATTTACTTACATTAAGTTTTGGGCAACCTTTCTCATCCTCGTATTGTACTTTTTTCATTAAGATAAATTAGTTTACGAGAGGTATCCTACTAGAAAATGGAGTTGTAAAAGCATTGTTACTAAAGTACTGGGGAGGGAAAATAATAAGGAAACGCGACCAATTTTCTCTATGATATTTGGCATTTTTGCATTAGGAAATTACCCTCATGCGAGAAGGAAATATTGGCTATTCAATCTCTCCGATTTCCCACTATTCCTAACGAGGGCGGTGTGACCCCAACTGGGTTGTGAAAAATTTTACGCATCTCAAAGAATTAGAGAATTCATTCATGAAAGAGACAAGTTGGATGATATGTTTGCACCAATCCTCATGATACCGTAACAATACTACGGTAGAATAGAAACAATTAACAACATAGGATAAAACCCAATTTATTCAATATAGAACTTCCAAGATAGCTAATCTAACACTAGATTTACTACAACTATCTGTGGAAAATTCATAAATGTTTATTGTTCATCCCGAGCATTTCTTTCACAGTCGATGGATTTCTCCTATGGATCTTTTAAATTTATTGCTATAATCTACATGTAGGTATGAGGTCGATGCTGATCCTAAACTAAATGAGGCATGGAATGAGTTTGTGCCTCTTAATCGAGAAGAATGAAAGGTCAAAATATCATTTTCTCAAATTGCAACTTCTTCACAAAAATTTGATGTTCGAGTACTCCTAGGAATCACAGAAGCGAATATAAAAGTCAAAGAAAAACTCACTCATAAGTCTTCTATTCATGATAAAAAATATGTTGATAGTATTCCTCCCTTTCCTACTTCGGAGGTTACTCTCAATGTTGGAAAATTCCTCCCTTGGATATTTTCTACAATAGCCGACGCAGAGTTGTGGTCCAAAAGACGAAGGAAGAAGGAAAATTAATCCAATCCGGCCATTGGTACCCAACGAGGTGTCTTCTTTTGAATTTTTGTTGAAAGGATTTCTCTGTAACACTAATAAAAGGAAGTAAGAAAAAGTTAACTCAATTCCAGAGCATATACATCGGACACAATTGAAAAAGCGACGGAGAAGTACAATAACTTATTAAGGAAAGAGAAGATCATCTTGTTGGAACAAGCTTTCAATGTGAAAGAAAATAATTAACGAAAAATGGCGAGGAATATGTTAGAACGTTACCAAAAATTTGATGCATTGAAACTACAACATGATAAGGAAACTACAGAGATGAAAAGATAATCAAATTAAATAAATGAAGATAAGGCCATAATTGCATATGCATTAATAGCGACAAAGTTAAAGAAACAAGATAAAGAAGTTGGATTTCTTCTCAACATCAACAAAATATATTTTGCAATAAACTCTGTTGATTTGGGATCAATGTAAAGAAAAATTCTCTTGTTGATCAATTGTACGAGATGATGAACTATTTTGAGTCAAGTGAATGGAAAATTGAACGGATTTTATGATTTGGAAGGAGAAAGTCAGAAGGTAGAACAACAAATCTGCCTAAAATTTATCAGGCCACAAAAGTAATAAATTTTCAATAGTGGGGAAATCGAGAATGAAACAAAATGAAGAAATAATAAATGGTCTGAATATATTCTAATTCTGTCATTGAAGCATTCAATGATACGTTGTTTCAATCAAATCTCATTTCTAACGCTGCTCGGATGATTTAATTTCGGTTGCGAGCATTATTGAAACTTGGTTATATCATAATACAACAATGGTTGAGATAATTGGCTTGAGTTGTCTAAATTATTTTCGACATGATTGACAATTTATGGTCAAACCTCATAGCCAATGGTTAGTACTTCATTGTCTATCCAATGTTACACTATGCATATGTTACCCACTAGTAAAGGCGCTTATTTTTACCATCTGAATGAGATCAAGCTTAAGCAACCCTCGAGCTCACCATTTGTTGGAAATATACTCGGGTTGCGATAGCTCCCTGTGGATAGTCCTCTTCTAAGTTGAAAGGCAGCTATGTAATTTCTGATTAGTCTTTACTATTTTTTTATTTTTATTTTTATTTTTATTTTATTTATTTATTTTTATTTGAAGATTAGTGGAAAATTTTTTTTTAAACATGTTTTTTATTGAGACTATAATTGGGCCTCTTTATAAGAGATGGAGATAGGGGTTTTGAATTTTAAAAATAAAGAGCTAAATTCACTACTATGTTGAGTTTTTTTCTATGTAATGTTGAACCACTTACGATTCCGAATGAGTGAATTCTGGGTTTCTTACTGGTACTGCTATACATTGTTTGTGTTTCTTTTCTTTGAAAAAGAAATTTTCCATTGATAATGTTCATATATGTGTTCCAATCAACCTTTCATGATCACTACTAACATGTTTGGTTGAAAACTTAATTTATGTTATGAACAACAAAATTTTTGATCATATGTTATGTTTTAATGAAATTAACTATTTTAATTCAATTAATTTTCTTTGATTGAATTAATATAAATATTTCATAATAATATATTTGATATTATGTTTTAGTACAACATATTTCTAGCACATGTGTTTTCAACTTACCCCGATTCCATAATAGATTGTAGTAATCTGTAATTTATTTGTTGATAATATATTAATATTTATAAAAATATTATCACCATCATTCATCCACTTGAGATATATTTTGTTAAGGAGTATTTGGTCCCATAATTACGATCAGAAGCCACTATTGTAAACAAAAAAAGGGTCTAATTGCAGGACCCACGATCGGAGTAGTTTTACTTCAATGTTGTTGATCCAATTCATACCATCAACATTTTGGTGCTATAAGGAGAACCCAACAAACTATGAATGAAAAAGAAGATATCATTCTAAATCAAAGAGCCATCCTAAGAGTCAATCCCCTCAAAATACGACTTCCTGGGTCATTCCAAATCACATAATTCTCCTTCTAAGTTATTGAACCATATTCTAAATATCCTAGCCTTGATAAAATATCCGTAGTTAACCTTATCGTACACCGCGTTTCGGATCGGTAGGTCGAAGCCTGAACTTCAAACTCTCTATTTTAAAAATTGGAAGGAATTTCCGACTCTGCGGAACAACCTCTCCTTTGAACCTTTTGAGGGGTAGTGTTACATATTCAATAAGATCTACTAAGTCCTTACCCAGTTGTAAAGTGATAAACTTGGAGTCGAACCATTTTAATTCATTACCAACTCATAATAAAAAGGATCATATCTCCTATTGTCGAACCCTCAACTAGAAGTGAGAACGTTACGTTCTCTCCACCTCATACTCATACTATTATTCTCTTCTTCTCAAATCTTTCACATCCTCCTTTACCATCCTTTTATCATCCTTTGAGCAACTTCATCCTCTCATATTTCACTCTCCCCAACCAACCCGATTTTTGATCGGTGGTTGTCATTGATGTCAACCCAAGCAACACCGGGGGCTGCAGTCTCGCAGGAATTTTGACCTACCAAATTACTATCAATACGGGTCAAGAATATTTTTTTATGGTTTTCTAATTGGCAAGGATGTCTGCGATGATATATGACACGCCATGTAATTCTTCACGGTTTGGGAGATATTCATGTTTGAGGATTTATAGGCCCAGGTTAGTGGGCTAAAACATGGGGTTGTGGCATGGGTCATTGTAAAGTAAATAATTAATAATTTTAGGCTCTAAAATCCACTCCACATTCACTTGTTGGTCCCCTCTCCAACCCTAGCATTTTTATATAGTGCCAGTCCTCTCCTCTACGGAGGATTTCGCTACGAAAAAAGGTCATACAGTGGAATTTGCACTATAAATTGTTCTCTACAAAGGGTTCAAAAGCAAGAAATTTTTATGAGGCAAGCCAAAATCTAAGGCTCACGTAAAAATTTCGGATCAAGGTGCCTGAGTTTAGAATATGATTGCAGAAGTAAGTGTTTTACGAGGCTCTAAACTTCATCTCAAGGTGACCTTGGGAAAAATCAACATCATAACTCTCTTTCTAAGTATCGGATTGGAATTCTTTAAAAAGTGGTAGATAGTGCACGTAATGTAGTTTTTCTGTATCAATTTAGAGCTAAATAAAAACAACGCAACACGACAGAACCATACAAGTTTGCTCTACCGAACTAGTCCATAATTAGGGCATTGTGAGAGATTGGGCACTAACTCTCACTTGAAATTTCCAAAGAGGTGGAATCGGAAGCTTGGTTCCTTCAATATAATTCTAATGGTAGCAAGGAGGTCATGGAGCATACCAAGAATGGTGTACCTCTTTTCAATGAAAATAATTGTGCAGCATGGAAAGGAAGAATGGAGGTCTATCTCTTAACACAGTTGTAGTGTGGGTTCTTGTTCAAAATGGATTTACGCCAACCACGGATAGAAAAGGTAAGAAGAATTTGGTAAATGGATGAAAAAGCAAATAATATTGTTATCGGTGGACTTGTGAATCTAATTATCATAAGGTGTTGGGTTGTAAAGCGCTTTAAAATGTATGGACAAGCTTGAGGATATATATGCAAGTGATTGAAATGTCAAAGAAACAAAGCTTCAAATCTATAGAGAAAAAATTTAAAAACTCAAAATGAAAGAAGATGGCAACATTCTTGCATACTTCAATACATTGATGGGAAATAACCAACACTCGGAAGGATTGGAGAGCCGAGTTGACGAGAAGACTATTATACGAAGTATTCCAAGATATTATTAGGGAAATTCAACCCAAAGGTATCGGTCTTAGAATACAATGCAAATACGGAAAAAAATAGCAGAGAATTACATGGGGTTCCCATAGCATATGAAATGAGACTTGATGAAATGAGGTGCACTTAGCATCTAGAAACTCGTTCATTGCATCTAAGAAAACCAATAAGGACAAACGACCTTACCCATTGGGGTTCCCATGTTTGTGGTACGCATTAATACAAAGATGAGACAACATCGGAACCACTTTAGACCTTAGGATCTAGCCCTCCTAGGTCCGAGAGGGGGATCTCTTTATAGAGCAAAGGTTTATGTCTTTGAAGCTCTATTTTGGGTTTTGGGCTAGTTATAGGCATGGGTTTAATTTCTTTGTTTGGTTTGGGAACATGAACGAAGGGTCCACTAGAGACGAGGAGGCTGAATAAAGAGGATTTTGAACAAAGGAGGAATGATTTCATGGAATACTCGAGACCATTGGGCAATGGAGTCGGGGAAAGAGGTTTACTTGTATTCAATATGGGGCTTTTAAGTTGGGCTAGTCATCTAAAGCTTGCCATTGGATCTTAAAGATGGTAGTGTAATATGGAATAGTGAGATGGAAAGGTGAAAGGAAAGTATCCCAAAGTATACCGAGCGGATCCGGGGGTGGGGACATGCCATTAGACACTGTGATCCCACCTACAAGGGTTAAATCTTGGAACAAGGGAGACATAAAAGATTTAAACACAAAGGTGAAGACACGAGATCGAGAGAAGAGACTTTGAACTCTCAATGCTTCGGCACATCCGACTTAGGGAACTTAGAAAGGTTCAATTGATTGAAAAATACCTAGTGAGATAGAGACGAGTGTTCTAAACTCCCGACATCTCAATTCTTTTAATTAAGCCCAAACAAGAACATCTAAGAAGCAGATCCATTAAGTCATACATCAGCTAGCGGTAAATAATAGCTACTATCTTTGGTTAAATTAACTTGAATCGATTGCTCATATAACACATATAGTGAAAACACATCAAAAAGGTGGGAGAAGCGAATCTTAGGGTACCATGCGAGGGTATATCCTAAACCAAATTTCTGATGCGTGTGAAAGAAATGAAAATGTGATGACTTACAAAGGAAAACGGAGACAAAGTAAAAAAACATCACCGCACGGCGTCGAGGATCGAAAAATGTGCTTGTCATAGTAAAGAAACAACACAGGTCATGTACAACCTTTCCAGCCAGCGATATTCGATTACGAATACATCTTCTCATTTTTGTCTTACAACACACGAGGAGAACTATATCTCTAGAGAAACGACTTACAGTTGCAGGATATCCAGATCAACAACCTTTATAATGAGTTTCTTCATAGGTTTTATAGCGAAAGAGGCGAGGAGGGTAGATGAAGGCTCTTAAATGAACATTAAAAACGGTAGAAGAAGTGGGTCGAAACCGATGCCATTTTAATATCTAAACATTAATATTCGGTACTCTTTGGATGAAAGGTGGTCTTCGACATGTTGTAATTTACTCTAGGTATGTTCTTGATGTGATTTCAACTGCGGTACTCATGAGTACTACGGTGAATAAAAAAGGTAGATAAACAACTTCAAAATGCCTTACGTCTTAGTGTAACAAATGCTTTAGTGGCAGTAGGATTTTTTTCGAGAGGAAATCTTCTCATGGACACAATGTAGACTAACGATCAATCTGTGTCCTTTCTCGGAAGGAGACTTACGCGATGTGAGTATCGGTGATATTGTTTCCTGGCAACGTTGAGCCTTCTGTGTGATTCATGAGTTCTTCAGTACGGTACTTTTCATGCAAACACTAAATTAAGGCTTAACATCTTCAATAAAACCTTACATTAGGACTCCTTAACTGCGTACGTACTCTCTTTGCCACTTCATAATTGTCTCTTTGTACGTGAAATTTGAGCTTTCTTTGGTCTTGAAAGGTTCCCCTTACCGATTTACAATTTGTACTTTTAATGAAAATTACGCTCTAACACCCTCCCGGAGTTCTTCTCTTTATTACTTTTAGGCTCTAAAAATGGTCTTTCTTTTGTTACTGACCTTGCTAATAACGATGTTGTGAACAATGTGATACCACACAGCCCTACAAGACACGCAACTACTGTTAAGAAATCCATGCATAGGGAAAGATGGATGTGGTGGAATTCTTGTGATGATGGTAGCGCAACGGAGACGGAATGCGATGGATGCAATTGAAAGCGGTGACGATGGGGAAAATGCATGAAAACCTATGAAACGAGTTGAATGGTGGGACCCGATTGGGCGGAGGGAAATTTAATATGGGTCATCGGTCTGGGAGGAGATCGACGGTGAAGATTGGATGTTGAAGTTAATAAGTTCGGAAGTGAAGAAACATGGTGGAAACGCGTGATACGTTATGGGCCATAGATCTTGGATGAATGGACGGTTAAGATCGGATTGGGGGGTACGACGATCGGGGAAACGAGAGACGATGCATTAAGTTTTCGATTGCGATTGAAGCGATGTGCGCTGATGAAGTAGGATCTAAGAATAGATCGACGCTTGATATGTGATACGTATTTGATATATGGCTCGGTCCGCGGTGGGAGTCTATGGACAAGCACCATTGCATCGGAGATTTTAAGTTCACAAGGGTAAAAGTACGTTGCGCTCCGAAACTCCGATCACGTTTAGTGCCTTTCGACTTAGCGCTTGGTTCTAGCAGTGCTTGGGGCATGTGGGGAAGTGGTTTGCAGAGTGCAGGTTGAAAGGGGCTTGGGACTAATGTAAAATAAAGCGTTTCTAAGCCAAAAACGGGGGTTTTTAAGGCTTTAAAGGGTTTGCAGTGGGGGAAAAGTTTTTAACCCAAATGAAGGGAGCCATGTAAGGTTTAAAAGGGTTTTAGAATGAAATGAGGGTTGATGAAATGATCTTTAGAGGAACTTTGAAAAGGGGAAAAGTGATGAAAAAATGAGGCTTTGTGGGAATGAAATAAGGGAGAAAGGAGGCCTTTTTGAGCAAAATTCTTTCACAGAACGGTGAGGCTTTTAAGTCGAGAAAACGTGATGAGGATTCTTGAAGGATGAACAACACAAAAGAGCTTCAAAAAATATATTTTCATAGAATGTATTTCTTGAAGGCTACTTTATTTGGTCACTTTGTTCTTGTCAAAAAATTCATAGGTGGCTAACAATGGCACTCAGGATAGGATGGCATCTTCTTGAAGGTGTCAAGAATTAGAGAATGATATTTGAATTAGGCCTGGGTGCACGGCATTTTACACATCCATTTCTTTCTTGGATCATTGCCACAATCATGAAGACATCATATCAGCGGTAATACTCTCCCAAACAACTACCTACCCACAACATTGTCCTAACGTTTTTCTTCACAGGTGCACATTTGGACTTATGAGACCCTTTACATCATCAATTTTTACAAACAAAAAATAAACCTATTCTATTTCTACCATATTACTCCATGAGACCAGATTAAACATTTGGCCTCATAGCTTCTCTCCCCTACTAATATCTGCTAAGTTAAACTATCTGTCGATTCCATTCTCTACATTCTCACAAGCGAGAAATTTAAAAAACGATCAAGCTAGGATTAGACTATTTGGCTTATTTGGACTTTTTAGAAATTAAAAATAACTAAATACATGCTCACGGAGTTGAGCTTTAGTGAGACTTCCTACCTACCCTAATTTAACTTAGAAATCTGCGATGTTCTAGATGATACAATAATGCCGGTGCGACCGATCCCAGTAACAAAAAAGTGTCAGAAGCATTGGTGGCTCATGGAGACAACCATGTGGTATTGCGTGAGGGTCTTCAAAAATGAGGCCAACACCGATGATGACCACTCCCCCAGTTATTTTCCTTTGAAAAGAAGGATCAATTTTGGGGGGATTTGAGCCAATCGGGGCCTCCATGTACTGCCATATTAGGATCTATGAACATATGATATAGACTTTCTTGTTTTAGGCCTTCCATGAGCCGGTAGGTACATCTATATCTGGGTAGCTTTGATTCTGTATCTTCAACTGTGTCTTGGTGTGGCTCTTGGAAGCCTAATCACCTTATCTACGCATCAAAGAGCGGTGGAATCTCTTCTTTCTTGGGGGGAGAGACTTTCAAAGTGCTGCGGGGTCTGATGATATGATTTTTCTTGTGAGTTCAAAATTTCAATCTCGACTTCATATCTCTCAACCACCAAATCTAGAAAAAATTTTCTTAAGCACGGGGTTGAGTATTGAGTTTTGGTGAGAAGGACAACCTTTGGATGGTCCTCCCCTTCGTTCTGCCGGTACTTGCTTTATTTCCATGCGAAACTACTGCTGTGAGACTTGGATGCATTCTGCAAATTTTTTCGAGTCTTCCATTAGTGAAGTGAGCGGATCTTACAGCATGGATGATGTTGTAATGCGGTGGTCTCCCAGTGGAGTCTTGTAGAAAAACAAAAGATAATCAGCGACCTCTTGATAAACAATGAGTCTTTTAATCATTTAGGAGCATGGAGTTTCCGGTGGATTTCTAAGATGCATCGAGAGATTTATTGTCCACCACGGTGATTGATTACCAAATCAAAGCTATTGGTCTTTATTCCCCGTTGAGTCCTATGCATTGTGTTGGGATCCCATGTTTGGAAAGTCTGGTAATGCAAGAGAATATGAGACACCATCGAATACTTTAGACCTTGGGATCTGGCCCTCCCCAGGTCCGAGAGGGATCTCTCTATGTAGGCGAAAGGTTTATGTCTTTGAAGCTCTATTTTAGGTTTTAGGCTAGTTATGGGCACGGGGTTTTGTTTGTTTGTTTAATTTGTTTGTTTGGTTGTTGGGAACAGGAACGAAGGGTCCTGTGAGACGAGGCTGAATAAAGATGATTTTAGACAAAGGAGGAATGATTTGAGGAATGCTGGAGACCATTGGGCAATGGAGTCGGGGAAAGGGTTTACTTGCTATTCAATATGCGAGGCTTTCGGTTGGGCAAGTCATCTAAATCATTGGATCTTAAATATGGTAGTGTAATATGGAATAGTGAGATGGAAAAGGTGAAAGGCAAGGAAACCTCCCAGGGACCGCCCTGGGAAATAGATCCCGAGGACGGGACATGCCATTAGACACACATGATCCACCTCCCCAAGGAGTTAACTCTTCATACGAGAGACATAAAATATTTAAACACAAAGGTGAATACTTGAGATCGAAGAGAAGATTTGAACTCTCAATGCTTCGACATCTAACCAAGGGGAACTTAGAAAGGTTCAATTGATTGAAAATGACCCTAATGAGACGAGAGACGAGTTTTCTAAACTCAGGCATCTCAATTCTTTCGTTAAAGCCCAACGAGAACATCTAAGAACATATTCATTAATTCATACATCGGCTAGCGATGTAAATATTAGCTACTATAACGGTTAAGTGTGGCAGATAGGTGCTCGAGATATGAGAAGCTTAGGGTACCATGTGAGGGTATATCCTAAACAAGATTTGCGATGCGTGCCAAAGAAACGAAATGTGATGACTTACGAAGGAAAACGAGACAAAGTAAGAAAAACATCTGCAGCACTTTAAATTAGGATCCAAAGAAATGTACTTGTCATATTAAAGAGCAACACCGGTCATGTACAACATCGATAGCTTGATATTGATCCCCGAATACATATTCCCTCGACCTATCTTACAACTTTACACGAGAGAACTATCTCAAGAAAAACGACTTACGAGTTCATGAATGTCAGATCAACAACCTTTTATAATGAGTTTCTTCATGAGTTTTATAGCCAAAGAGAGGTAGAGGGGTAGATGAAACACTTAAATGAACATTAAAAACGAGTAGAAGAAGTGGGTTGAAACCCATTCTATTTTAATATCTGAGCATTAATCTTCGATGCTATTTGGATGAAAAAGAGTGGTCTTCGACGGAGTTGCAATTTACTTCATGTATGTTCTTGATGTGATTTCGCTGAGTAATCATAGTGCTCTTGTTGAATAAACAAAAGGTAGATAAACGACTTCAAAGTACGCCGTACCGTGTAACAAATGCTTTCTGCAAGTAGCATTAGGACTGTTGTCGAGGAGGAAATCTTCTCATGGACACAATGTAGACTAAAAACGGTACGAGTACGCAATGGCTTTCTCGGAAGGAGAGTCCTGTGATGTGAAACCTTGATGATAGTGTTTTACGCACGTTAGGCCTTTTATTGTGATTCTGTAAGGTATTTAATGCGGTACTTTGCCTTTAAAACCTTTGAATTAAGGCTTAACATCTTCAATAATGTGCATTAAGAACTCTGGTAAATCTATCTTGATACTCTTTGTATGCATAATTGTCTCTGTCTGTGAGAATTTGAGCTTTACCGATCATTGGAAAGGTTCACATGGTTACACCTCTGTACTTTTAATGAGGTACGTTTTGACACCCTCCCGGGGCTCTTCTCTTGTAATTTCAAGCTCTAAAAATGGTCTTTCTTTTGTTACCGTACTTGTATATGGTGTTGTGAACAATGGCGGCGTTACCACACTGTACCTGCAAGCATACGACTACATTAAGAAATCCATGCATGGGGAAAGATGGATGTGGTGGAATTCTTGTGATGATGGTAGCGAAATGGAAGCGAATGCAATGGATGCAATGGAAAGCGATGGGAACCCACGGTGAAACGGTGGGAAAGTATGAAAACCCTATGAAACGAATTTGAATGGTGGGACCGGTTATGGGCGGAGGGTGATTTAATGTGGGCCGTCGAGGATCTGGAGAGATCATGGTGACTGAATGTTGAAGTTAATAGAGGTTCGCTTGAAAAAGGAAACACAGCGAAAGCACTTGCAGTACGTTATGGTAGTGAATCTTGGATGAATGGACGGCTTGTGATCGAGATCGAGGTTGGCAATCGGGGGAAACGAACGGTGCATTAATTGCACCGATTGCGATTGAAGCGATGTGCAGCACAGCCATCGGTCCCAGAGCAGTTGACGGTTGATATGTGATCAGGAGGGTGAGTGGGGAGAATAGTGATGGGTGCATTGTAGAAATAGCGCGGTCGTCGGATACTGTGTTGATCGATGGCTCAAATCGGTGGGAGGTCTGTGGACCAAACGCGCCATCGCATCGAAAGATTTTAAGTTCTGAGGTAAAGGCGTTCCCCGCTCAAAACCTAGATGTGTTTGGCATGCACAGTTAATTGGCAGTTGCAGCGCTTGGGTCATGTGGGGAAGTGGTTTTGGGGGTCGGGCAAAAGAGACTTAGGCCTATAATGTAAAATAAGCGTTTTTAAGCGAAAGCCAAGGGTTTTTAAGGCTTTAAAAGGGGTTTAGAGTAGAGGAAAAAAGGGATTTTTAACCAAATGAGAGAACCATAAGGTTTAAAAAGAGTTTTAGGATGAAATGAGGTTGATGAAGAGGATATTTAGAGGAACTTTAGAAAAGGGGAAAAGGTGATGAAAAATGAGGCTTTGTGGGAATGAAATAAGGGAAAAGGAGGCCTTTTTGAGAAAAATTCTTTCATAGATAGTGAGGCTTTTTAAGTGGAAGCGAGCGGGTGAGGATTCTTCAAAGGATGAACAACACAAAGAAGGGCTTCAAAATTGATATGTTTTCGAATGTACTTGAAGAGCTGAAAACATTTTAGTCACCTTTGTTTTCTTGTCGAAAATTTCATAGGTGGCTAACACCTTCAATTGAAAAGACATGCACCTACGGGTGTGAAGAAAAGGAATGATGTGAAGACTTTTTAGGATGGATAATATTCTTACTTTACGAGAAAACTAAAAATTGGTAAGGAAAAGAACAAATATAAACATCCATTGATATGTTTTGGTGCAACTTGGTGAGGTTGGGCATTTCTTTTCAAATAATAGAACATATGACGTTAAACTCAAAAAGAAATAAAGGCTTTAAGAAATTCAGCAGCAAACAGAGCAAAAATAAAGGATCCAAAAGGATCTTTCTTTCTAAAGAAGATAGCTCGTCATCTAGTGAGAACGGTCACGGGTGAAGAAGAAGCGATGAGAAGAGTATTGTTCTGTAGCGAGAAACGATAAACAAGAGGTTTCAAACAAGGAAGAATAAGGGTTGACCATAGAAGAAATTTTGCTAAAGGCAATCGGGCTTATAAAAGAGCTCGAGTTGAGAAGATCGTTCGAATACTCTTGAAGAACAAGTTCAAGGTCTCAAAAGTGAAGTTGAAGGACACAAATATATTGAAGAGTCACTTCAAAAAGTTGTAGAAAATCAACCAAGAAAGGAAGCATTGAAAGCTAAAGTAGTCTCCTTTGCGTGAGAGTGAAGAAGGAAAAACTATCCAAAGCTGTTGTGTAACCAACTCCAAAAGAAAAAGAGATATAAACGCCTTCAAAATGATACCCTTGAGGGGCAACCTCATTCTGTTACATAAATGAAAAAAATTCTTGGATGATACAATTCACAAAACCTCCTTTCTATAGGAGTCCATGGGGCCATAATGTAATCCTAGTGAGCCGCAATGTAATCCCTAGCGAGCCTAACAATAATAATTTAAGGGCATAATAATAACAAAATGGGGAGTTCTGATTAAATATGTGATAAGGGGTTTACACTAACAATAATAAGGGGCTATACTAGTGATATAGGGACCCTATGTGCCCTCTCCTTCAAAAAAGTGTTGTCCTCAACACTTGAGTGGCTACGGGTGCTTCTGTATAAATTCTCATCCTCCCATGTAGAATCTTCGGTGGGTAAGTTCTTCCACTTGATGAGATATACCGAAATTGATCGATTAGTAGTTGTCGAGTTCTTTTCTATAGTACCCTTGATTTTCAATATGATCTTCCTTCCATCAAGTTACGGCAATACGGCCGAAATGGAAGATTTTCTACCCTATAACCTTCTTTAAGCATGAAACATGGAACACGGATGTACTCGCGAAAGAAGCGAGGGAAGCTCAATTTGTATCTACCGTAGTATGATCTTTTGCAGCACCTTGTAAGGACCTTCATAGTACTTTGTTGATAATTTATTATCCTTCTTTGCTTGTGAGGACATTTGTTTGTATAGTTGTGCTTAGTAAAAATACCAATCTCCTACATCAAAACTTCTCTAGCTACGATGTTGATACTGTTGTTGTTTTCCATTCGATTTTTATTGCCAGAATTAGGTTATCCTTTAAGGGTTGAAACTTCTTGCGATGCTCGATGTGATCTTCCACTTTGCTTGAACCTTCGAATTTTCATAAAGATGATGTGATGGATGGTGGATGATATCCATAAAGTGCCATAAATGGGGTCATTTTGTTTAATTGTGGAAGAGTGTTATACCACCATTCGGCAAGAGGTAACCACTTGACCCATTGTGTTTGTTTATCGGATACAAAAACAACGAAGATATCCTTCCAAACATTTATTTACTATCTCGGTTTGACCATCGATTGAGATGACTAAGATGAGCTATGAGCTAATTGAGTACCCAAACAATAACAACTCCGTCCAAAAATTTCCAGGTAAAATGGGATCTCTTTTGTCTCACAACTTCTTCCCTTGGGCTTCCGCCAGCTTTTGAATTACGCTCATAAATGTATTGTGACGTACTTGCTTTAAATGGATGAGATAATGCCATAGTGTGCATGCTTGTTAAGTCTATCCCAACTACCACCATGATGACACTCTTTCCTTCGGACTTAGGTAAACTTTGTGATAAAAATCCATTGAAATCTCCTCCCAACGTTGACACGGAATGGATAAAGGTTGTAGAAATCCTGAGGTCTTAATTGTTTCCGCTGATACATTTGGCAAACCAAAATTCCGCCACAAACTTTCGAATATCGGTTAAGGCCATCCCAAAAAAATTAAATATTCCCCTTACTGTGGTAAGTTTTAAAAATCACAGTGTCCTCCTAAAGGAGAAGTATTGCAATTCTGAGAAGAATCTTTTGTTTTGGTTGGGAATTCTTACAGATATAAAGCGATCCTTGTACCATAAGGAATAATTTTTCCAACTAAATGTATCGGATGTACTAGGATCTTCTTTGCAACTTTGAATGAGTATCCGCATACATCTTTTGTCATTATTATTCATCTCTTGCTTGATTATCCAATCTGGTTGGATAATAGAAATGGCACAAAGCAATGCTTCCACCCTCTTCATTCTTTCTTGAGTGCATACTGTGACAACATTCAACTTTCCTTTTTTGTGGGTGTTCAAAGTGAAAATGACAACATCTTTGTGACCCATTTTCTTTACATTCTTCGACGATAGTCTTTGTTCCAAAAAGTGTTTAAGACTATCATGATCAGTTTTTACCTTGAAGTGTCTTCCCATTAGGTAAATTACTTCATTTCTTTAGTGCGTGTAGTATTGCTAACATTTCCTTCTCATAAATAGGTTTATGAAAATAATTTCCTTTGATTGAACGACTTTCAAAAGCAATGGGTCTTCCTTCACACGTACATGCACCAATTCCATTTCACGAGGAGCATCACATTCGACAATAAGAGTTTTGGCAAGTACGGTGTAGCTAAGACCGGTGCTAGGCACATTGCCTCTTTAAGACGTTCGAAAGGCCTTGAATTTGCTTGAGGAGTCCATGAAAATGCATCTTTCTTCAATAATATTTATTGAAGGTGCTACTATTCTCCTAATTCTTAACAAACTTAGAAGTAATACCACAATGGCAGAAATCCTGTAGGCGCTTTATGGTTGTGAGAACTTTCATTCCTTAATGACTTTAATTTTGTTAGGGTCCACTTTAACCCCTACTGTGAGATACAATATAATGAGATATTCCACCTCTTGTACTCGAAGAAACATTTTGGACTTTTGCATATAATTGTTTCTCCTGCAATAGTTTGAGCTTCTGTCAACATGTTCAACATGATCACTTCAAGACATAACGTAGATTATTATGTCATCAAAAAATACTAGCACAAATTTTCTAAGGAAGGGTTTGAAAAATGGAATTCCTTGACCCTTGAAATGTAGAGAATTGCATTGGTAAGGCCAAAAGGCATGACCAAAAATTCATAATGAGCCCTCATGGGTTAGAAATGCTATTTTTGGAATATCTTCGGTCTTCATTCTAATTTGATGATGATATCCTGATGATCCAACTTGGTAAAATAAATTGCTCTAGTGTAATTCATCCAATAATTCATCGATCACGGGAATGGGAAATTTGTCTTTAATGGTGAGCTTATTGAGCTCCCTATAATCGGACACATTCGCCATGATCATCCTTCCTTATGTACCAACACTACGGGGGACGGAAGAAAGAACTTTGGTAAGGTTGGATGCCCGCCTCTAACATTTACGCAATCATACGTTCAATTTCGCTCTTTTTGGAAATGAGATATCTATAAGGCACGATGTTTGGAGGAACACTTCCACTGGAATCAAATGAATAGCATGATCATGATCACGAATAGGTGGGAGTCCTTTGGGAGTTTCCGTTACCTTGGAATGATTGTCAAGACTTGTTGGAAGATACTGCTGAGAAATAGATGATTTTGATGTTGGAACTAGTGAGCATGGTGTGCAATTATGCCTACATTCTTTCTTTAGAAGCTTTGTCATGACATTAGAGCTTATTATCCTTCTGCAGCTTCCCGCAATACCACATTAATTCAACTTCCCCTTTCCTTAAGAAAAAAATTTCCAAGAAAAGTTCTTGAAAAATTAAAGCTACCAAATCTAGGAATTGTAACCATTGTACTTCCTGGTACAACATCGGCTATCCCATAGGAATGACAAGCATTGGACTAGTCGATACATGTTCCCCATGGTTGGCTTGATATTGGCATTTCCGAGCAATTTATAGTTCTCCATTTTGCAACCATCACTTGACATTGCAGTGTTTGGTATAGAAAACAATTTAATTCCTTGGCTACCTTATAATGAATAAAATTATGGGTACTTCTGAATCAATCCAACACTATTACCCTTTTCTTCTTTATATGTCCTTCTATCTTGAGGGATTTGAGGAGTGGTAATTCACTGCCGGTGCATTACACACGATATGGTCGGATTCATTTCTTCCTCTTCTAGGGGTGGTTCACGGTGTATATCCTCTTCTTGTTTGTTTTTCTTCTGCTTCTTCACAATCTATGTAAAATAATTTCTTCTCGGCCTGCATATGACCTTTAGTGTATTTGCTATCTGGTATGTAAGCAAAGCCCTTTTGCTCTTTTTCTTCCAATTGTTGTGGTGTCAACCTTAGGTTGTGGAAATCTAAGCGTGTAACACTTCCTTCTTTATAGAATTGGGTGGTAGGCTTGTATGCATACATAATTTTACATTCAGCACTGCTTGCCAACACGAATGCCTTCTCCAATGAATCAGGTTCCAAAACGCGAACTTCATGTTGGATGTTATCCTTTAAAGTGCACAAGGGAAGAGATCAATCTTGTGTTCCTGCGTAAGATGGGTTACCCATATATTTAATTTTTGAAGTCCTCAATGTCTTTGCCCTAAACTTCTTTTTGTTTGAGATTTGTCAATTGGGTAAAGAAGGTGTTGCTCTTTGTATCCTCATAATGTGCTATCATTTCCTCAAACCAAAAATTGACGGTAACAATTTTTACGGGGGCTAAAAACCATTGATACCATACAAATGTATTTTGTTCTAAATGTAAAGTTGCAATGCGTACCTTTTGCGTGTTTTGCACGTTATGGAGATCAAAATATTGCTCCATCTGTAGTATCCATGTTACGGGATCACTTTCCATCAAACTTCCTCATATCCATTTTGGAATATGGTGGTTCTTCACTCCAACATTCGGGTTTATGGAATCATGATTAACATTTGTTTTTGTTCTCTCGGAAGGTTCTTCTCCTATATTTCCGCCATTAGGAATCATTTCTGGTTTTAAGCTTGTCATCAAGCCTTCCATGTATGCTTTTAGATCATTCTTCCTTGTCATCATCTTAGCTTCAAACCATTCATCTTAGTTTCACGCCTTTCTTCAAAACTTCCATTTCATTTTTTTGTTGTTCTTTGCGAGGGCAAAAATTTGTTGCATTTGCTCTTGTAATTTTGACATATCATGTTGCCATTCAACTTCATCTTCATGAGTAAGTGAAATACCTTCTAAAGGAAGCAATGGTGTTAATTCTTTTTTAAGGCCATTTCGAGACTCCAATATTGATATCTATTCTACAATAGGCCCTTATGATCAAATTTCAACTTGATTCTTCAAACAAGACTTATGCAATTCGGAAAAAAATACACACCTTTTTTACTAGCTTTGAGAGCTCGATATTAGAATTATTATCTACGTAGCAGAAAATCTTCGATAATCTGAAATTCAGCCCTGTAGTAGCCCTCTGAAGCTTCTTTCAAATGCCACAGGTCTGACCTGATTTTGATGCTCCAAGACAAAGTTGTGTCCAATCTCCCACAATGACCTAATTCTGGACTGGTTCAGTAGAGCAAACTTGTACGACTTGCCACGTGTCACTGTTTTGTCCTTTGTCTCTGAAATTGATAGAGAAGAAACTACAGGCTCTGTACTTGTGACCACTTTTGACGGCACTCCAATCCAATCTTCAGAGAGATATTTATTGAACTTTTCCCACGATCACCTCTTTGAGATGAAATTCAGGAGCCTGAAAAAGCACTACCTTCCACAGATCATATCTCCAAAAATATTGCGAACCAAGTTCTGAAAGTTTTTGATGAATTTCCTCAGGATTTCAGCTTCGCACCATATGAATTTCAGACTCTGACCCTTCGTACAAACAAATTTATAGCGCAAATGCCACGATGACCTGTTTATGAGCCTCAAAAAATACCTAAATTCCACAGATGATATCTCCTCAAATATTGCGAACCAAGATCTGAAATTTTTAGAAAACCTTCCTCAAGATTTCATCTTCGCACCCTAAAAATTTCAGCTTCTGAAGCTTCGTAGAAAAAAAGTTATAGCGAAAATGCCACGATGACCTGTTTGGAGCAGCGAAACCCTAGAATCCCAAATCTCTGATACCAAATGTTGTGTAACCAACTCAAAAAGAGAAGAAAAGAGATATAAACGCCTTAGAAATGAGCCACTTCGAGGGGGAAACCTCCAATACATTACATAAATGAACAATTCTTGGATGATACAATTCTCAAAACCTCCTTTCTATATATAGGAGTCCATGGGGCCATAATGTAATCCTAGTGGGCCACAATGTAATCCTAGCCGACCTAACAATAATAATTTAAGGGCACAATAATAACAAAATGGGGGTTACAAGGGTACAATAATAACAATAAGGGGTTTACACTAACAATAATAAGGGGCTATACTAGTGATATAGGGACCTAACAAAAACTATGCTAATAGCTCAAGGGCATTGGAAGAACTCATCAATAGTCAACGATCTTACAATGACAGAACTGACCTCGGTTACAAAGAAGAAGAAGCATGACCTTATACAATAGAATACAATGAACCTATGAGATCTGACATGCATGTAGACTTCATTGGACAAGATTCGCAAGAACATCCTTGGAAGATGACTCCTCGACGAAGATTTCCATCCAGGTACCAATATATTTTTCATGGCTATTGTTATTCATGTGGAAAGTTTGCTCATAAAGATGTAGAATATTGCACGTACCCTAGGAACCAATACAATTCCAGGATATCCTTCACATATGAACCTCCCAGGGCTCAACGAAACATAAATAGATTTGAAAATTTAAGAAATAATATGGAATGTTACATATGTCAGAACTTTGGACACATAGCTAGAGACTGCAGACTTGAAAATCCTCCAAAAGAATCTTCGAAGCCACAGAACAAACAGACATGGAAGAAGAATAAGATTGATAATTGTGCTCTCGCTCTCAAGGCTCAAAACAATAAATATGTGTGGTATGTTGATAGCGGTTGCTCAACACATATGATTGGAGATAGAAATAAATTTGTATCTCTGAAATAGAAGAAGGATGGAATTGTATCCTTTGGAAATGATGGATCTTCAAATGTTGTAGGATCAGGTACCGTCAATATTAGAAGCAAAGATGTTCTAGCTAAGAATGTTCTATTGGTTGAAAACATGAATAACAATTTACTCAGTGTTGGAAAAATGTGTGATCAAGGACACACAATGCTATTCAACTCCACAAAATGTGAAATCAGGAAAGGCAGGTATGGTAAAATTGTGGCTACAACAAGTCTAGGTCCAAACGACATATATGTTCTGGATGAAGCAAGAAAAGCATTTCTACTAGACAAAGAAGATGAAATTTGTTTATGGCACAAACGAATGGGTCACATAAGCTTTGCAAATCTTGTCAGGATAAGCAAAAAGGAAGTAGTACGAGAAATGCCGAAAATTTCAAAACCTTCCAACACACTAAGTGAGGCCTGTCGGCACAAGTAGAAAAAAGTCCAATTTAAAACAAAATAACACTTTGCATCACATACACTGGAATTGATACATGATGATCTATGTGGTCCTGTGAGAACAAAAGGCTTAAATGGAGAATTATATTTCATGTTAATGATAGATGACTATACCAGGATGAAAACTGCCAGTTTCCTAAAGAAAAAATCTGAAGCATTTGAGTGCTTTAAGATCTACAAGGAGTTGGTCGAAAATGAAACTGATTTGAAAATAAAGTGTCTAAGATCAGATAATGGAGTAGAATTCACTTCCAAATTATTTCAAAAATACTGTGACAAAAGTGGAATAAAAAGACAGTTTTCAACAGCATGAACACCTCAGCAAAATGAAGTTGCTGAAAGAAAGGACAGAACCGTACAGGAAATGGGTAGAACAATGTTGAAGGACTCAAAATTGGATGAAAAATTCTGTGTTCAAGCAATTGATACGATAGTCCTCATTATCAACCGAAGTCTTCTTAAAAATAATTGCAACAAGACCCCATATGAATTATGGAAAGGAAAACCAGCTAATGTAAAATATTTTAGAATCTTCGGAAGCAAATGTTATATCAAAAGTGAAGATCAAAATTTGGGTAAGCTTGAATCACATGTTGATGAAGGTACCTTTGTTGGTTACTCACACAAAATAAAGGCCTATATATGCTATAATCTAAGACGAAAATAGACAATGGAGATCATAAATGTTACATTTGATGAAGATGGTGTTCTAACGAATAATGTTGAGGATCTAGAATATTTGAAACTTGAGACAAAGGTTGAAAAAGACACAGAGAAAATTATATAACAAGAAGAAACTATCAACCATGAAGAAGTAAATAATGATCATCAATATATACTGGAACAACAACAAGAAGCTCCTCTAAAGAGAACAAAAGAATGGATTCAAAAGAACCATCCATCAAATCAAATCATTGGTGACATAAATGAAGGTCGATAGCTTCGTTCATCACAACAAGATCACATTGCTTTTCTAGCAACCTTTGAGCCTATTAGTTTTGAGGAAGCTAGCCAGAATGAACATTGGGTAGCAACTATGAATGAAGAATTGGATCAAATCGAGAAGAATAACTCCTGAGAATTAGTTCCATGACCAAAAGATAAAATGTTATTGGGACTAAATGGGTGTTCAGGAAAAACTTGAATTAAGATGGACAGGTTACCAGAAACAAAGCAAGATTGGTTTGCAAAGACTATGCACAAGTGGAAGGAATTGATTTCGACAAAACATTTGCACCAGTTTCCAGAATGGAAGCCATTCGAATGTTTATTGCCTATGCATGTTCAAGAAAAATCAAATTCTACCAAATGGATGTGAAGTTAGCATTTCTAAATGGCGAATTAGAACAAGAAGTTTACATTGAACAACCTGAAGGTTTTCTACTATCAGAAGTAGAATACTATGTTTGCAAGTTAAAGAAGGCTCTATATGGTCTCAAGCAGGCTCCCAGAGCATGGTATGTTCATCTTGATGGATATCTATGTCAACAAGGGTTCAAGAAAGGTAGTGTTGATAACAATCTTTATGTACAAATAGATAAAGATAATTTAACAATCGTTGAGGTATATGTGGATGATATAATATTTGGTAGCAATGATGATCGACTAAGTAAGAAATTTTCTACAAAGATGCAAAGTGATTTCGAGATGTATTTACTTGGTGAGCTAACATACATCTTAGGGCTTCATATAGCTCAGCAAGAGAAAGGAATATTTATATGTCAAGCCAAGTACATCAAGGAAATGCTCAAGAAATTCAAAATGGAAGATTGCAAACCCATCCTTACTCCGATGGTAACAGGTTGCAAATTGAGCATAGACAACTCATATAAGGATGTGGATTAGAGGTTGTACAGATCTATGATTGGTAGTCTTATATATCTAATAGCCTCTAGGCCAAATGTTATGCAAGTAGTTGGACAAGTAGCAAGATTCGAAGCAGCACCAAAAGAATCACATATTATTTCCATCAAAAGAATTCTTCGATATGTAAAGGGCACAAAAGAAAATGGATTGTGGTATCCCAAGGGTAAAAATATCTTTATTCAAGCCTTTATAGATGCAAATTGGGGAGGAAGCGTTCATGATCGTAAGAGTACTAGTGGAGCAACATTCTATCTAGGTGGTTGTCTCGTATCATAGTTGAGAAAAAAGAAAACCTCAATCTCATTATCTATACTGGAAGCAGAATACATTGCAGCGGCATCATGTTGTACTCAAGTCCTTTGGATGAAACAAACTTTGCAAGATATTCAAGTACAATTCAGTGAGCCTATTCCCATATTCTGTGACAACACCAGTGCCATCAACATCTCCAAGAATCCTGTCATGCATTAAAAAAAAAAACATATTCCAATCAAATATCATTTTGTTAGAGAAAAAGTCGCTGAAAAGAATATCAAACTTGAGTATGTTGGTACAAAAGAAAAAATCGTTGATATCTTCACTAAACCTTTACCTCATGAAGCATTTGAATTTCTTCACCAGAAGCTTGGGATTCTCCCAAGTTCTCATTAGATTTTCCTTATTCAGAATATAAAGGGGGAGTGGTAGTGTGTATAGGTCCGCAGGATGGTTGTGTGTCAGGGGGAGTTACCCTTTGCCATTGATGTCAAATGGGGAGAGAATGTTGTAGGAAGAGGTGTCATGATCACAAGGGGAGTACTTGTGTTGCCATCAACGCCAAAGGGGGAGATTTCTGATCAGTGGTTGTCATTGATGTCAACCCAAGTAGCACCAGGGGCTACACTGATATTTCATGGGAATTTTGACCTACCAAATTACTATATTCTGGGTCAAGAATATTTTTTATGGTTTCTACTTGCCGAGATGTTTCCGTTGATATATGGCATGCCATATAATTCTTCACGGTTTGGGAGATATTCATGTTTGAAGTTTGTAAACCCAGTTAGTGGGCTAAAACCCCATGGGGTTATGGCATGGGTCATTGAAAAGTAAATAATTAATAATTTTTAAGCTCCTAAAATCCCTCCCACATTCACTTGTTGAAGTCCCTCTCAACCTAATCATTTATATAAATTGTGATCCTGATCTCCTCCTCTTGGAGGGATTTCGCTACCTAAAACAAGTTATTGTGGAATTTGCACTATAAAATTTTTTATACGAAGGCTCAGAAGCTGAAATTTTTATGAGGCGAAGCCAAAATCTTGAGGAAGGTCCTGTAAAAATTCAAATCAAGGTGCACAATATTTTCGGAGATATGATATGTGGAAGTCAGTGTTTTTGCAGGCTCCTGAATTTCATCTCAAAGGAGTGACCTTGGGAAAATTGTCATAACTCTCTCTCTAAGTATTAGATTGGAATTCTATAAAAATTGGCGGATAGTGCACAGTCTTTAGTTTTAGCTATATCAATTTCAGAGCTGAATAAAGAAACAGTGACACATGGCACACCATAAAAGTTCGCTCTACTGAACCAGTCCATAATTAGGGCATTGTGAGAGATTGGGCATAACTCTCACTTGAAATATCCAGCACCAATGCTACCGTGGTCAATAATTTTGTTGGGAAATTATTTCAATTGTTAATACTTCAACTTCCCCTTCATTAAGTACATATACTTCTCGATCCACCTCATAAACCACTGGTCATATTATTAATCCTAGAATGGAAGAGCGATCATTAAACAATCAAGGATAAGTTGCAATGAATACTCCTTTCCACCCTCTCCCAAAGCATCTAGAGAGATGGTTACCTAAATTTAATCCAGATGATGGACTTCCTGCAGAAGAACATCTACACAATTTCATGTCGGTAATTAATATTAATGGAGTTTCGGAAGAATATGTAGTGTGTATATTATTTCCTTACACATTTGAAGGATCAGTGGGGTCTTGGTATTTTTATTTACCTGCTGGATCAATTATTCATTAGGATATATTAAAATAAAAATTCCTTAAGAAATTTGGAGATGATAAAACAATAGAAACATTAATTAATATATCATGAAATCTTAAAGCCTCACCTAATGAGAAGGGTAAAGACTTTAATTCAAGATTTAATAAAATTTTGAATAAGATCCCAACTACATCCAGAACTAGTGTCGATGGTCAGATCGAATGGTATATCAATGCCCTACCTTCAAATATTTCTATGTTTGTTGAAAGAGCTTAAAATATAGTACTCTTTGACAATATGAAGGAAGCTATGGCTGTTGAGAAAATGGTCTTAGCCCTCGAGAAGAAATATGTTGTTCAAGAAACAAAACTATCTAAAAAGGTTACTTTCAAAGAAGAAGACAAAACTAAGGCTTCCAAATATCCTTACGATCTAGAAGGTTTACAGAAAGTACTCAAAACCATTTCCAATGAGATGGTAGAATTGAAGAAGAAAGTAGCTTAAACTTCAACAAGAATATCTATTAGACTGATAAAGCGAAATAAACCTGTCTAATCTCAATCACCTGCTCAGATATCTACGACATATATAGATAAAGAAGAGGAGGAAGAAGGAACAATATCAACAGAAGAAAAAAAAAAGTAACAAAAGAAAATGGCCTATGCGATTTTATCCTTGCCACTTCAGAAAATGAAGAAGAAGAATAAGAATCCCTTCCTATTAGTACTCAAAGCAAAGGACCTACATATATAACACAAAAGAATAAAAAAAGTCTAAAAATTTCTTCAAATGAAAAAGGTATGCCCAAAAATTCATCTAATCAATCTTCAGGGTCCACATCAAATGCTCCTAAAACTCCTCCTGTGACTTCTCCTACATCAAATGCCCTAATAATATCAGATACTATCGAATATAACATAGTTGAGGATATGAAGAAAACCAAAGCTAATATTTCCTTATATGAGGTCAGTAAGTTAAATCAACAACATAAATAATATCTTAATGAGTTGAATGATATTCCTGCTTCTCCTTTACCTTCAATTGTTGTTACCACTAATGTCTCTGAAGGAAAGAGTAAGCCTCCTCATACCCCCTCTGATAAGCTGGATCCCTATGATAATTCACATATGCCTCCTTTCCTTTTAAATTTTTAACTTTTCAATAAAAAAAATTCATAATTGTATGGTAGATTTAGGCGCTTCTTCCAATATCATGCTTTATTCTTTATGCTTGAAATTAAATGTAAAACCCCAAAAATATGTCGTACAAATTTTTGAACTTGATAGAACAAAGGTTAAATTTCTAGGAGAGATTAATGAAGTTTTAATTAGATTAACCTCCAAATTGAATGCGTTTCAGATTATAGATATTTTGGTATTTGATATCCCTGAATTCGATGGTCTTATTCTAAGTAGGGATTGGTCTGAAAAGTTACATGGCTATTTTTCTATAGATTGGTCTCATATTTGGCATCCTTATAATGGAAAACCTAATCAGATCAGATTTGATAGGGAGAAACACATGAAATATACTGTGACTTATCTTGATGAAGAAAATGGACCCATAACTTTCAATAATAACATCATGGGCAATTATTCTTCTGAATATTTCTTTGGCAGTTTTCCTACTCAATCTTCTCCTTTCCATGTTGAATTTGTTACATTACAGATTGATTTTTTTTACAAATAGACTCATATAAATGTGTAAATATTGTAGAATTATTTTTAAATAACTTTAATAATTTATTTTGGACTCTTTAGTTTGATGGATCTAAGTCCAATGATAGTGCAAGGGCTAGTTGTATATTAGTAAGTCCAAATGGAGAAAAAAATATACTTTCCTACAGACTAGAGTTTGAATATACAAATAATGTGGTTGAATATGAAGCACTCGTTCAAGGACTACCAAAATCTATCAGTCTTGATATTGAATTTATCAAGTGTTTGGTGATTCTGAAATTGTTGTTAAACAAGTATGAAAAAATATTCATTGTGTTTCAAATCACTTAAAACATTACCAGTCTTTGATCTAGGGCTTGACCTCTCATTTTTTGGCATTTAATATATGTCCTATCCCTAGAATAAAAAATTCCAGTGCAAATCTATTGGCCAACATTGCTTCTAAGCTCGTTCCTCCTGAGGACTTCAATCCTGATAGATTTTCAATTGAATTGATTTTTTGACCCTTTATCCCTGATAATACTAATTTGAGAGTGTTTAATTATGACACTCACATTCTGAGTTTTCTTACTTTAGAAGGAAAACACACGAATCAAATTATTTATGAGGATGAACATTATCAAAATCTTAATATGTCTTCAGATGAAAATTCATTGCCAAAGCCTGTGGTGAAATTAGAAGATATGTATGATTTGAAAGATATGTTAAAAAAAGTAACCAATTGTAAGCTCCAAATAAGTACTTTAAGGTTTGAACTCATCAATTTAGGGCTTGAATAAAAAACACAAAACATAAATCTAGGACTCAGACTCTCTCCCGATGAAAGAATTTCTTTTATTCATTTATTAAAAATATACAAATAATTTTTTGCTTAGAGTTATGATGAATTAAAAACTTATGATACTTCTATAATTAAGCATACAATAAAAATGTTAAACCAGTACAACAAAAGATCAGAAAAATTCACCCTAAGCTTGAGTCACAGATCAAAACTAAATTGAATAAACTTCTCAAGGATAAAATCATATTTCCAGTTAGACATTCCAAATGGGTATCAAACCTTATTCTAGCTAGGAAAAAGAGTGGGGATATTATAATTTGTATAGATTTCTAAAACTTGAATAGTGACTTCGAGAAGGAAAATTTTCCATTGCCTCATAAGGAGTAAATTCTACAATTAGCTGCAGGTTCTGAACTAATGTCTTTCTTAGATGGTTTTTTTGGTTATAACCAAGTTCTTGTTCATCCTCCAGGAAGGTTGAAGACAATGTTCATAACTAAATGGGGAATGTATGCATATTAGAAAATTCCCTTTATTCTGATAAATGTAGGAGCAACATTTCAAAGAGCCATGGACATAGCTTTTAGATGTCTGATAAATAAATCAATAGTTGTTTACTTGAGCGATATCACAATTTATTCTAAAAAGATAAGTAATCATCTTTATGACCTAAAATAAATCTTTAAAAGGTGAAGAAATTTTGTAATATCACTTAATCCCAAGAAATATTTATTTTCCTTGACTGAAGGAAAGATTTTAGGATTTACTGTTTCAAAATATGGAATTTCCATAGATTCTAAAAGGGTCCAAGTCATTTATGAAATTCCTTTTCCTAATAACAAAAATTCAATTCAATAATTTCTGGGGAGAATAATTTTTGTTAAATGTTTTGTCACAAAATTTAAAAGAAATGTTACGCCCCTTAAAAATATGATTAAAAAGAAGGAAATTTATAAATGGAGGCAGACTAAGTAAACATCTTTTGAATCCATCAAACAAGCTATTATTAATGCTCCTTTGTAATCTTCTCTTGATTATTCTAGGGATATTATATTATATACTTTTGCCTAAGACCACTCATATGCAATAGTGTTGACTCAAAAGAATCAAGAATAATTTGAAACTCCTATTTCTTTATACAATTCAAGATTACAAGGAGAAGAGTTAAATTACACAAAATTTGAATTGCAAGATTTTGCAGTCTTCAATTGATCAAACATTTTAGGCCTTTTATCTTAAAATTACATACAAATGTAATTGTACCATTCCGTTCTAGTATAAAATTATTAATTCAAAGAGAATTAGGAGAAAAAGAGCCAATGTTATCGCAATCACGGTGGGACAGAAACCCAAAATCTCCCATTGTGGCTTAATTATGGACTAGTTCAGTAGAGAAAACTTGTATGGCGTTCAACGTGTCACTGTTTCCTCCTTCAGCTCTGAAATTGATACACAGGAAAATATATTCTGTGTATTTTCGACCACTTTTTACAGAATTCCAATCCAATGCTCAGAGAGAGAGTTATGAAGATTTTCCCAGGAAATGAAATTTGGGAGCCTGCAAAAACCCTAACTTACATAGATCGTATATCCGGAAATATTTTGATACAAGATCTTAAATTTTTACATGACGTTCCTCATAATTTCTTCGCACATGGGCTTTTTTTAGCATATGAACCTTCGTAGAAAAAAATTTATAGTGAAAATTCCATGATGGATTGTTTGAAGTAGCAAAACCCTAGAATCAAAAGCTATCAAACCAAATTTTATGAAACCAACTCAAAAAATAGAAGAAAAGAGAGATCAAATCCTTAGAAATTAGCCACTTCGAGGGGGAAACCTCCTTTACATTACATAAATGAACAATTCTTGGATGACACAAATGAAAAAACCTCCTTTCTATATATAAGAATCCATGGGGTCACAATATATTCCTAGATGACCTAACTATAATAATGTAAGGGAACAATAATAACAATATGGGGACTACAAGGGTACAACAATAACAATAAGGCGGCTACACTAACAACAATAAATGACTACACTAGTAATATAGGGCCCTAATAGTCACGACCTTACAAGAATATAAGCTTGGAATTAAACCTTCTAAAATTGTTAAAGGACAAGGTTTTTGAAGATTGGTAGCTGGTGCTTGCGATAATACATCTGAGGTTGATACAGATGAAAATATTGATGTTTCAGAGGTATTTCGTATTGAAACTGAATCCCAATATGCCGATATCATTTTTTATTTAAAAAAATGGCTACGCACTAGTTGAACTTGATTCTAAAAAGAAAAGAGCATTGATATTAAAAGAAAATCAATATAAGCTTTTGGATGGTATTTTATGGAAAAAGAATTATGATTATGTCCTTCTTATATGTCTTGAAAAATCTCAAGCTGAAAATATTTTGTAGGAAATGTGTGACGGACCAACTCGTGGAAATTATGGCGAAGATACTACTGCTCATAAAATCCTCCATGCCAGATATTACTAGCCAAAATTATTAATGCTCTAGAAAAGGAAAAGAAAGATACATTTGGAAATGATACTCCTGCTGTAATTAAAGGAAAAGGGTCAGTGTTTCTAAAAGAAAAGGTGAAGGCTAATGATGTCATGTATGTGGATGGATTAAGGCATAACCTATTAAGTGTAAGTCAAATGTGTGATCAAGGAACAAAAGTGGTCTTTAGTTCAAAAGAATGTGTGGTTCGTGATCTTGATACAGGTAAAATCATTATAAAAGGAAAAAGAAATCCAAGCAACCTGTATGTACTAAACGGCATAGATCAATGTTACTTAAGCAAGTCTTCAGAAAATTGGCTATGGCATAGAAGGCTGGGGCATC